>JANSTX010007858.1:0-10476 GCA_027564355.1 Penthetria funebris | reverse complement strand
TGACAACTTTTCTAGGACAACGTTTGTACAAAATTTCAATCATCTGCGACCAACTTTTATTTTCGAATCCAAGGGTTCAGATTTGAAATTTGAAAAAAAAAGTGTTTCTCGTTATTTTCCCATCTTACCGTAGACAACACAGACACACACACCCACATAAAGCATCATCGTCATTCGATTTCATTTGCATGCAAATTTTTAACAAATTACTCAAAGTGTACACAACCAACACACAGTCGTTCTTACTCGAACAACAGTTCTACTGTGATGTTAAATAAAATCCGGACGACGCTAACCGATCGGTCACTTCAGACTTAATATTACAATAGTTAAAATGCTTCATAAGGTGAAAATGAATGAAATTTTGTTTTTTTTTCTTCTTTTCAGATTGAAATTTCTCAGATAATTTTTGAGTCGTGACGTATCATTCCACAAAGGATTGTTTTGATTGAAAGAAAAGAGGATTTTTAAAATTTACGTACATTTGCTTTTATTTATTAATATTTTTTATTTATTTTACAATAAATGAAGTACAAATAATTTTATGCTTTTTTAAATTCCTTTTATCTTGCATTTTGTTCATATTGCTCATGTTGAACGTTGAGGATTTCGCTGATGGGTTCTTGTGTTATTCACCAATGATTTGTTGGATTTTCTGAAAGAAAAACGAAAAACAAAATTCAATCATTTATTTATTACTTAACTTATGAATAGATGTTTGCCGGAGTGAAAAATCAGACAGGGAATATACCCCCAGAATACATCGTAATAATTGATGATCATCTTAAACTTTACGGCTCAATGGTACATAGCACTAATAAAATTGTTCTTTTTAATATTTAACTAGCATTAAATGTCAATCAAAACAAAATTGAGATTTTTGAATGGCAAAAATCTTCGTAGAATTAATCATGTGTTGTATAACACTTCAGTCACCTAATTTGATTGGGGTTATATTTTATCGACAACCACAAAATATATACCACCTTCTTTTTGGTTCCGTTTACTCAATAATTTAATATGGTAACCTTAACTCTACGTGGAAACATAGGTCGTAAAAAGTGTTCACAATTTCTGAATCGATTCATATCTTAAAATATAGCCAAGTTGTCTCACTATATGGACCCAATTTATATATCTTTGAATATTTGGCAAAAGTACTCATTCGAATATCAGGGCGACAAACAAGTAATCATTGTATCACAATCTGATACAATGTGACTTGATTGTCGGTTGTGTCTTCCACGTCATACCTGATAATTTGTTTTAAAAATATTTTCAGGTTTTACCGCCACCATTTATTGTGAAATATTGACAGTCCAAGTTGAGCTTTGAATTAATAATTATCAGTTCATTACTTGTGTGATTTTATATATTTCAGAAATGCCAATTTAACACTGCGGTGTTACTTAATTGTGCATTGTTAGGATCTTTAACGTGACTAGTTAAACCCCATCTGATACCATACGATTAAGTGTTCAAATTTATCATAACCAGCATAATAGTAGAAGATGAGTATTCAAAATTTGTAATAAAATACTTCAATTTATAGTATTTTATACATATTTCAGTATTGTATACATACCATAACACGATTAATACCATCGATTGGATGCCTAAAATTTGCGTTTTTTCGGCAATTAAATATATCAATTTGGTTGGCATATTATCATCAGAAAATAACAAATCCATTCGTAATAGAGAGCATTATATTAATATTTTAGCGAATGTATCAAATACCACTTTTAAGATTTTAGGTGGTTAAGGTGAATTGTAATGCAGAATTAATTTCACCACAATTCGGAGCAGAATATGAATATGAAATCGTTTGTATCTGGTCGTTTTTTATCGACTGAACGGCGCTTCACGTGCTAATTTCGGAGCTAGAAAAAACTTTCGAATGTAAGGAAATTATATCATGTGCATTTATTGATATAGAAGGGGCCTTTGATAATACATCATATTCGTCGATAGAATCCGTAGGAATCCATCATGGTATAAACATATCAACTATGAAATGGATAAAAGGCAATGTTGAAAAGTAGAGAAATTTCAACAGAAATTGGCAACTGCCGACTTACCGTTTAGTGCTATTAGAGGTTGTCCACAGGGTGGAATTCTGTCACCGCTCTCATGGTGTCTGGTAGTCGACGAGTTGATATCAAGGCTTCAAAACGCAAGGTTATGCAGATGACTTGGTAATGATGATAAGGGGCAAATATTCTGAAATTGTTTCAAGTATCCTGCAAACTGAGCATTACAAATCAATGGTGCGATACAAAGGGCCTTAAGATTAGTTCTGAATAAATTACAATAATTCTGTTCACTTTGAAAAGGAACTTAGATGGTCTTAAGATGCCCATACTTAATGGTAGTGAAATTGAATTCTCCGAGGAAATTAAATATCTGGGAGTGATTCTAGTAAAGAGATTAAATTGGAAAACTCATATTAACAAAATACTTGAAAGGGCAAACATGGCAATGGAAAAACTTGGGGTCTAAGCCCCAAAATGCGCATCTGGATATACACAGCTATAGTAAGACCTATAGTCAACTATGCATTCATAGTTTGATGCCATAAAACGCAACTGCAAGCTTATCAAGTTCAATTAAACAAGATTCAAAGACTGGCTTGCTTAATCATATCAGGTGCAATGAATTCCTGTCCTACTGCGACTATTCAAGTAATACTGGATATGACGCCATTGCACATTTATATACAAAGAGAAGCAAAAATGGCTGCAGTAAGACTTAAAATAAGTATGGAATTGATAGATGGCCACACAGAGTGTCATATGTCTATACTAAAGTATTTCTCCAGTACCTTTGTCGGTAATATGATATCGGACCAGATGATACCAAGGTACAATTTCAGAAAGTTGTTTAAGATATCAATAAGTATCAGGGAGAATGGAAGATAAGTCGTCCAGACTTTCCCACCAGAGGTACTATTGATGGAGCGGGCTGCGGGATTTTTGGACCGAACTATGACGGGGTCATTTCTCTCTAGGAGGCGCTACAACAGTTTTTCAGGCTGATGTACATGCAATAGAAACCTGTATTCTCATTAACCTAATAAGGAAATATGTTGGCAAGAGAATAGAAATACTTTCTGACAATCAAGCAGCACTTCAAGCAATTGATTCAAATAAAGTTGGGTCAAAAATGGTGTGGGACTGCATACAAAAACTCATTAAACTGGCAAATATAAACTCGGTGACTTTACACTGGGTGCCAGGTCATGAGGGAATTGATGGTAACGAGAAGGCTGACGAGCTCGCCAGCATGGGCTCATTGTTAACATTTACAGGGTCTGCACCATTTTTCGGAATAGTCAAATGTACTGTCAAATCGGGTATAAAAGATTGGGAAGCTAGTGAACGGCAAAATTACTGGTATAACATTACAGGTCAAAACTGTGCGAAAAAATTCTTACCACTCTACTCTAGGCAAATAACACATAGGTTGCTTGGGTTGACTAAAAAGGACTTAAGGCCTATCACTGGACTATACACGGGACATTGTCAGATGAAATACCATTTATCCAAAATTGGTAAATCAGATGACTATACTTGTAGATTTTGCACTATTGAAGATGAAACTTCCGAGCATATTCTACGTGAATGCGATAATCTCGCTCAAAGAAGAATGCAATACTTGGGAGGATATATATTACACCCAAAAGACATTTCAAATTTGTAACCCAGGAAAATTCTGGACTTCATTAGCGTTTTGAACGTGACGTAGACGTAGTAAAAGTTAGGCCATCCACAATAGATCCTCTGCGTCGCGGTGGTGGTGGAATAAAGGTCCATAAGACCTCAAATAATCTAATCGAATCTAATCTGGTCGTTTGGTGAACTGGACATTAAATAGCAATAATTGAAAATCAATTCAGCAGCTCATGAAAGTGCATAGTTCAAATGTGTATTTGAATTAAAAATATATTTACCCATCGTCTTTTTTAAGCATCCTTTAAAATTACATCCACCAAATACCTGATCTAAATACAACTTAAAAATTTTCCCAGTCCCACAAAACATTATCCCAAACTATTATTGATACATTTCACCATCCAGCATTTACAGCCCGACTAAATTGAATATGCCTCCGTTACGCATAATTTAGATATTCCCTTTAACCCGGTCATTTTTCATCGAATTTAAAATATTGACAAACAAACTTTGTGCACTCTGGATATAAAATTCCAACTTGAAATATCGCTACGATAACGAAAATTTACTCTAAAATTACCCAAATCATCTAAACGACCAATTTTTTATTTTCTTGTTATATAAAATGTAAGAAGAAATTTATTGGTAGAAATGGACATTACGTATATTGATCTATGTGAAGAAAATTGATGCATTTTGTGTACAGTACTACTGAACTAATGCAATTTCATGCCTGGTCTATCAAATATAGACATTGTACACATTGTAAACCCATTGCCGAAAATATCAAATACAAACAACGAACCAGTAATCTAGGCTGTAGATGAAAGAAGTCCGTAAATAATAATGAGAGAATTATATCCAGCTGTTTAGTTATTATTTAGTTTATATGCAAAGAAATGAATTTTATTTGCAAAAATATGATAAATAAATGAAGTAAGAACCTTATTTAGGATAAGCAGAACATATAGTAATCATTAAGTAGAATACAATAAATAATATATTCATTATGATTGAGGCCATTGGCTCCTAAAAAGACCACACACCCAGCATCATTAGCTTTTGAGCAGAAACAATCATGTCCAACGTTAGTAGTTCTCCAGTGAATCCCAGGCAGATCAATTGACTGAAGAAATTCCAACCACCTAACAATAGCATTGAATTTTTTCAAACCATCCCAGTAAACCTCCTCGTAATGCCATATACTGTTCGTTTCGGAGCACGAACTGCTGACTGTGATAGCAACATATTTTGTTTTAAAACCATCATTAAATTTACTTACTAGTATCATTTTCTGTATCCATTGGCAGAAGGATAAATTTACATGTATACGTCAAATAATAATTGGTAACAAAAAGTATCCATTATCATTAGATTCTCTATAGTATAAATGTAAATTTTTATTTTATATAATTTTATTATTAAAATTTGTGTACGAACTTTGAACTTACTGTAGCCATTCGAAGTGTAGAATTTTTTCATGTTCAAATTCTTTATGTACACATTTTGTGTTTGAACCATTTGGTGATGAAACAATAGGTAAATATTGAAACATACAAATAACAAGAACTATGCTTTTAAATTATTTAGCTGTGATAAACTTTTTATTAACTTTTCCAATTGATTTAAATTTTGGTAATTTTATCGAGTTCTTATATTTTGGTCTTCGCATTTTAACTGTTAACAATATTCCAGTATGTGACACAAAATTTCCATATACAACTTTTACATATCAGTTGAGAAAACCTGAAAATTAAAAGAAAAATCATTAATTTACCATTATATTTTTCTTTTAAATGGTTACATACGGTATTGTCTAGGCATACGCTCGTATACATAGGTAGTAGATGTCTGTTTAAATGAGGCTAGATATCACAGCGAAGGCTATACAAATCAAGTTTATTGGGTGTCGGTTTGGTATTGTTCAACTAAACACAAACAACTATCATTAAAGTTTACTATTTTGGGCATGATAGGATCATATACAATCATTATATTTTTTATTTTTATTTATTATTATTAAAAAATTGGAGTATTTCAGTCCCCAGCTACACAGATAATACTGTGTGATAAATGTACAACATTTAATAGGACCAAAGAATCAATTACTTGTGACAATTTGTTAATTCTACCTAAAGTAAAAGTACTCTTTTTAACAGCATCTTGCACTAAACCGGGTTCTTCTACACATACAAGATCTTCTCGTAGATTATACACACATCATTATTCATTTTAATTCTAATTTTTTGTTTTCTTTTTTGTAATTTGCACATTTGAAAGGTAATGAAAATATTATTCAATTGACAAAAATACGACAAGAAACAATTCATTTAGAAATGAAAAATTTGATGCATTTATTATTTATCAATGGCGGCTCATCTTTGACATTTTATGGAACAAAAAAAATTAGGTTATTGGCTCCAAATTCAAATTTGAAAATTTAAATAAATGATTTTTATAATGAATTGCGACAAGATTTGGCTATATATCCTAAAACCTATTTTAAACAAGATTTGGTTTTATATCTCTGGTACTTACATAGCACAAAAAGTTTTGAAATACAAATTAGAACCTTATCCAGGGTAGAAGACGGTGGTGGGAAAAATAAAAGTATATTTAAAAAGCGATTTAAATTATTGTCCATTTCCACACAATAAATTATTATATATATAATTTTTTGAAAAACAGGCCATTAATAGGTCTTAATATTATTTAATTAATAAAAAATAAAATATTAAAAAACACTAATAAACTAATTTTCTGGTATAAATGACAGCAAAAAATAGTGTCATTACGAATTGTCCGTTTTTTTTTTTTGACATACATTTGTGGATATAACTTAACCACATTTTTTATGTAAACAAGATTTATTTTGTTTATTTATTGTATATTTTATTTTCTATTTATAAATAAACATTTTACTTATTTATAAATAATATTTTAATAGTTCCCGCTTTAATCGATAATCATAAATAAAAAACAGAAAAAAAATGAATACAAATATTATTATAACAAACGTAAACAACAAGAGCTCATAGTTCTGATTCTGGTGAATAGTCAGATGACGATTCTCAATGGATAGGACCATTACAAAGCAATTGCTCCAAATAAGCGTAACGGTAAATTATATGTAAACCATTTTTCTTACTTTAAATAACATTTAAAGTGTTGATTGGACACACAAAGCGTCTCAATTCTTCAGTTCAGTTTCTCATCGAACTTTACTGAAAAGTATAGTAAGGTTTTTAATTGTAATTCTTGATTAATTTCTATTAAATGGAGGTTACATTTATTCTCTGATATGTATCCCGTTGGCCTCCACAAATTAATTCTAATTTCCGCTTCAATTTAGCTTTCACTTATTATGTTTATGTTATGGCATTTGCAAATAACATTGTCAATGTAAGAGGAACCCGTAGTGTACCAGAAAAATGTTATATAACTGCGATAAAAATTAATACACTTAATGCAAATTCCTGATGCACAACAACGTTAAAAATGATGAATGTGTTAGTTGTTTTATCTATGTACATATCTTTCCGAAAAGTGGTATATACATCAGAAACAATATTCGGAATGTTAGTGCTTGGCAAGCGTGTTCTCTAGTTACTCCATTAAATCTCCAGGTCTTTCTTATTATCTCTGTTGTTGACATTTCTTTGTCAACAACTGATGTTATATGAAATATTAATTAGATCACGGTGTCTAGTGTCCAAAATAATTGCCAAATTTTTAAATGGTATGTGCAATAAGTTTGATTCTTCAGTATTTTAAAAAATTCTGTTTATCTGCCTTATTTTTAAAAACTTCCCCTTCATAAATTTGACATAAGATCTTTTGTCAATAAATATGCTATAAATGATGAGAACCAATTTCACCCAGATATTTCCAAAGATCTGATGGGATGTCAGTTGAACCAATTTTCTTATTAATTTCATCCTTTGCATAAACTTTTCGGCTTCCTGTGCAGCACCTGCATTGATTGACTTCAAAATAGGATTTGATATGTCAATCAAGATACTTTTAATTTAGTAGCTGAGATTGAAGAATTGTATTCACCTATTATTTACTTGCCCTGTCAGAAATTAAAATATTTCCACTTTTATGTTTTATAGATTTGAACACATGCCTACAGCAGCATTCCTTCTTATAACAATTTTGTTTATTGTGTTTTGATCGCCCGACTCAAGATGTTCATGTAGTTAATTTGTAACTCACACAGATTTAGTAATTATAACCGTTTTTCTTGTTTCAATGTTTATATATTTCTAAATCGTGACTAGAACGAATTCTATGTCATGTGTTGTATTGAATTGCTTTATTACATCTGATTTTGACCTAAACTTGGTGTTGCATCACCCACTAAATTTTCTTTTTAATATGATGCGAAGTACCTTTTGACATATCAAGATATTGGTTTGACAATAATTTGCGCAAACAGTTTCAAAGTCATTCATCTGAACGATTGTGTCTATAGAAAGCTGAACTTAAACCACTTTCAATGTCATCTAGTCATTTTGTTTTTGTATGTTTATTTCAATTGGATTTTTGTTAAATTTACAATTTATGATGCTGTGAAGTAAGAGTTTCACCAGTTATTCCCAGAAAATACATTAGAAATTGACGCTTTATATAATACTATATTTTTTTTACAATTTTATTTTAGTTTTACACCATGAAAATTATATTTAGAAAATTTACCAAATACAGAATGTTATGATAAAAGTTATATGCATCGTGATGTTATCACACATATTGTTGTAACAAAAACTGATTTTATAATAATATCCAAGTATTGATGGACATGCTAAATTTTGGATGAAAATGGAAGAAGGAATTGAATTTGTAAAATATTTTCGTAGTCATTTAAGTAAATTAATAAAATTAAAATTAATAAAATTTCAATTATGTATATTGAACTTGAAATGGCAATGCTAATTTTGTCCACACTGGTTAGTCTTTTAGCAATAGGGAATGCATAGAGAGTGAAGTGAGTATAACAAATATGCAATATATATTTTATAAAAAAAATTTATAAATTATACTTACTTTGAAATCATCTCGAACAAACTATGAACAACATCCTGAAATATTTCTATTGTTAAATGAAGTTCATCAAAATCACCACCATAACGTGTATGTATTCTTAAATCGTCAATATCAACTGGTATCTCAACAACAGATATTAATACTTGAAATCCTTTATTACTATTCACAAAATGTTGACGCATCTGTTTATTTATTTTATAATCGGTCATTAAACGTATATATTCAATACGAATTGACGTACTCACAATTATATTTGAAACATTTGGTTTTAATTCTTCAACAATTGTTGCCTTCAAGTCATTTGAAATAACAGGAAAATCTAAACTCAATTCAGCAACACACGTGTAAGCAAGTGTAGGACACACTTACATAAAAAATCCACGATTTTGATCAAATGCAGTTTTTATAAGTTCAGATATAAATTCTTGAAAAACATCAGGTCGTTAATGAATTAAATTATAAGAATTCTATATTTTCCAGTTGGCAAATTTCAATTATAATTATTTGAGTTAACATTTGATGTTACATGCACATTTGAAACGGCAAATTAAAATCGTAATGCCGACTAATGCGACCGCGAGGCGTAAAAGTCTAGATGAATAAACAAGAAAATTATATTATTAGCATAAATTCTATTCTTGTTATATGATATGAATTTTGGATATTTGATTTTTGTGGCGTTGATGCATCTGTCTGTCTGTGCCGATATCGTTTTGTAACATTCATCACTTTTTCTTTTAAAATTTCAGTAAAATCCTAAATTTTATTCAACAACAATATATTTATAGTTGTTTAATTATCACTTACGTTTTTTAACATCTCTGTTTTAACAGCAGCCTGATCATCTCAACATCTATGCAATGTCATGGAACATTGATTGATCAGTTAATAAACCACTATACATTGGACTAACAAATGATTTTTCAGTTGTTGGTAAACAGTCACATTTTTGTATCCAAATATGTAATATTATCCATGATTTAGATAATAACCATAGCATAATAATCAAGCTAATGAAATTTGTCTGACTGCAAAATTACAAAAAAGAAACACTTGTGGTTTGGACTTTCAAAAACATTCAATGTTTACAATATTTGACAAATAGCAAAATTAGAAACGAATGCGCAAGTTTTGTCATAAATAAATGTACATTTAATATAAGAGTATATATTAGTAATATAATAGTATATTTAATGGCGAATAGAGTTCGTTTCATAATTTAAAAATTGGCCACTATCATTAAGATTTAATCGCGGTTATATTTGAAATCATAAAAGTGGCCAATTTATGAATAATGAAACGGACTCCATTCGCCTATACAGCATACAATTTATATTTGACATAACGCAGCGTTGTCATTTCTCATCTTTATCTACAATTGACAATTGACAAATGTAAATAAACAGTGATTGATTTTGATAGTGGGATGTTGTTTTAAATTTATTTTTTATTTTGTTATTATTTTCTTACGATTTTGATCGTTATTATATCGGTTGATAAATGAAGTGGCCAACTACCGTGATGTCACCGGCAACTCGATCAGAAGTTTTGATAATAATAGTGTGGACTCGATGCTAAAGAAAAACGATGTCCATGTCAACATAATGTTAAAACATCTAACCATCAAATTAGGTAAGTAAGACGCCTCTCTAGTCAAATATTCAAATGGCAGATCGATTATTGTAATTGATCATATATTTTGCCCAGTTGATAAATCTCAATTATAGTTATTTGCGTCCACATTTGATGTGTC
>JANSTX010007847.1:0-13516 GCA_027564355.1 Penthetria funebris | reverse complement strand
TATTTTTTTTTTTAATTTATAAATATCTCATAAACGGTTAAAGATAGGGACATTGTGTAAACAGTAAAATACGTACTGATACCTACTACACGTATGCCAGATATTCTGCAATAACAATTAGTCTGTAAATTACATGAACTAAAATTATCATTATAATCACCATATATTTAAAGTATTCATCATTAATCCAATAGTTACAAAATACGTGAAACTAGAGCGGCAACGATCTAAGAATAGTACTTTAACTTATCGCTCCAACATCAACTGTTTGCGTCTAAGGTACCTTTTGTATATGTGCAATTGTCACCTTCCAGTTTAATTTAACTTCACCGTAACCCAATACAAGCATTAGTGACATATGAATATACATCAACAATATTATATGCCATCGATTTATGTGTCGGCATTGTGTCACCCTCTGATCGATAATATCGATAATTAATTTGATACATATTAAAT
Organism: Penthetria funebris; assembly: GCA_027564355.1. NCBI lineage: Eukaryota > Metazoa > Arthropoda > Insecta > Diptera > Pleciidae > Penthetria > Penthetria funebris. Next base: position 13,057 of record JANSTX010007847.1, on the reverse strand, counting down.
ACGATCGATTATTGTAAAAGGCAAAATAATGATGATCATGAGACTAACCGGTGTGGAATAAAAATTCTTTATGCATTTTAATGCACAGTAAAATTCGCTTCTTTGGATGAATATCATTATAGAATTATATTTTGTGTATACACCGCAAATGAATGCATATGTATCATTATTGTAACCGTTGACTTGGTAATTTTTAATGTAATTTTAAGTGAATTTTACATAGTTCAATAGAGTTACTCTTGATGCATGTAATTTGTTGGTAATTAACACAAAGTCGATGGCATACATTTCTTCCTACCACCAATGGATTTACATATATGCTCATATCAAGTATATAGTGTTCACGTCTTCTATATGTCAGATTCAACACTCATTAATTACCACATTTTATCATCCAATATTTACTGACTAGGCTTTCATGGAATTTCGTAATTACTTGTATTTGCAAGTTCAATGAATTGTTGAAGTATTTTCGATTACATACTTAATGTGGTAAATCTATAAGATGTTTACATATGATTGTGCTAATATATATATACAATGCAATATATTTCTTCAAACATTTTTATTGGAGTAAAGATTTACCCTAAAAGCCGTATTTATTGTTTGACTAAATCAAACACAATATCTAGGACATAATAATACGTAACATTTTACCTATGTTTTCAATATATAAAATCTGATAAATACAAATAGAATATTCTTGATTTGTTTCTATGGATACATTGAACTTTGAAGATAACCTACCTACATGAAACAAAGAATTTTATATTGAAATTCCATTTTTTTATTGAAATCATTGGCAGAGAATTCATATTATATATTTTCCAATCCTAAATTGATAATCACATTTAGTGATTGTATATGTTTTTATTAAAAGTTGGTATATTTTATGAAACATGAAGTTATTTTACATGCAAAATGTCAGAAACCATTTGAAGTATAATACATATATGTATATCCTTTAATGGTTCTAACCCTATATGTTGGGGATAATAGAAAAAAAAATCCCCAACATTAACCGATTATATTGTGTAAGGTCGTTGAACTTATATATTTCATATAATAGTCCTCTATATTATCCTTATGTACAGATATTTGTATACATAAATTTAAATCCTTTAGAGTATATAATATAGCCATATAATATACTCCTATGTATGATTTTCTACATGAATATATATATATATACAGATACTCTATAATGGAAACTCTACTGTAGGTACGAGTCTATATATAATTTCACATAATAACTCTCAGAAACAAAATCATGTAATAACTCCACTTTTCATCAACAAGGAACCCCATCGTCATCCTTACACAATAATCCCAAGTTGTATGTCAGTGGGTAAATGGAACGTAATATACAAAGTACATATACGCATAATATTCTGTGTGCGTTAATAATTTCCATATTGTTACCCTAGTCATATCATTCAAAAGAGATTTTTCCTGCATTTCTGTTATTCATATATGGATAAAATATTGTGTGTATAAGGAGTATACGAGTGTAAGACAGGGTATATATTTTCACGTATTAACAATCTATTAAACACGGTGTTTTGTGATGATATTCTTTAATTAAAAAATTCCCAAGCAATGTGTGTAATTCTGTGGGCCGGAAATTTAATCATTTCTTATATATTTTTCAGATTGCAGAATAATTTGAATAAGCCCATTAAGGAAAAGTTTTAGATGCAACGTTTTTTTTTTTTTTTCTTTTTAAAATTTATATCCTCAAATGGTAATTACATTATTTGTAATATAACATACTAACGCCAACAGTACGGAAAACTGGTTTGGAATCAAAAAGTGTTTTGAACTCACAGTTTAAATTACTAATTATGGGTATACCATTTAAATTTTCTTCGGTAAAACACATTGGGTATTCCACCTTAACGCGATTCCATCAGGAAACACAAAAGATAAGATTGCGGCCAAAAATTTCTTCTTTTGCTAAATGTACATATAAACTTCTTACCAACAATAAATTAGGCACTTTTCAATTATTCAAATATTTAGCCAATCAAATATACAGTGCTTTATAATCTAATTTTTTTTTTTTTTTTACATTTAATTTTACATGTACTACAGGCATTATAAATGACAAATTAACAGAGTAATATCATGACATGTTTCGTTACCAACATCGCCAAATGAGTATATGGTGTTACATGTAATATCAAATGTGTTTTTAAATGTCTATAATTGAAATTTTTCAGTTGTTCAAAAATAAATCCCTATTTGTTTTTCAATCAGTCGACATTAACAGCATATTTTTAGTTTCAATCATATGCCATTATACTGAGAAATATCATGATTAAATTGGCGCTGAGACCATGTGAAGGAAAAACGGATTGAATCATTTTTAAAATAGCCGTCCACTCCATTCATCAGCACCTGACGCACCTGTAACGATGATCATGATTATGAATATTTAACAATAAAGGTTTATTTTTGATCGTTATTTGAGACAAATTTTCATTACAAAATTTTACTTTCAATTTAATGCTCACAAATTTTGACGCATCAAGGAATTCTTTAGTTTGTAACAAATCCAAAATTGTTTTTACATAATACTAGTTTTACTATTTATGTTGTACACCCACTTCGGGGTGCTTTATTGTAATAATTCAAAATATATAAAATAAAACTTATAATCTTACATTACATATGCCGCTTAAGTATGCATAAATATTTAAATTAATTATGATTTTAACATTTTTACTCGCATCACAATGCCACTTCAATGAAGTGTAACAAATTTTCTTGAACTTGCATAAACACATTTAAGTGTTATATAATAACGATGCTTTTGTGTACTTGAATCATAATTATACATAACACAAATTACAATGTACTTAAAATATGCACAAGTAAAAGCACATATATACATTTACGAATATGTGGGTGTTGGTTGTATGTTTTTAACCAAACATGTAGAAACAGTTGCATTTAATATTGATTGAAGTGACCATATCTAATCTACTCATCTTTACGTTTATCCATGTGGTAATCGGATCACAATTAATGTCAACTAATGTATGTGTGATTGAGGTATATCTCACCAAAATATTATGCAGCAGTAGATTTATGTACAATTTTACTGAATTATTCAGATTTTGAACAGAACAACTATAATTAGTACTAAATTTTCTATTCTGAAATGTTCATTTATTATATAGTTTTATCGACTGGCATTTAATGTTACCTATAAATGACAACCAACAATTCAACATCGTTGTGTCGCCGTATGCACCCACGTAGTGCATAAAAATATATTATAACGATGAGATCATATTGATATCTTGATCACAAGTAACCAGTGTTTTAGATTCGGCTACTCATATCGCTACTAATTATTGTTCTAATTTTTTATAAATAATTATAAATTCTTAATATTTATAATAAAATTCTGGCAACATTAAATGAAAATTCAAAAATGTTTAGAATTTTATAAATAAATTAATACATTAAATATAATAAAAACATTAAATTTAAACGATACACTATGTACAATACACTGTGAATATTAAATTTTAACTTTACTACTGTAGCTGGAAATATAATATTATGTAGTTTTCACGTCCCCAGATAAAAGCTTCATACTAAAGTAGATATAATCATTCCAAAGAAAACTTAACTATACACCCCTATAAGTAAATATACTCGTAGTATTATATATTAATATATTCAATATATATACAGATCTTATATAGATATAAAATGCAATATACCAGTTGCATATTATTGCAATATATATGCAATATATATGTTCATATATATATAGAGAAGAAAACCCGCAGTGTCCTTGTTCAAGAGCTAAACTTGAAATTATATATGTGTATTGAGGATATAAAATCCGTATATCCATAATATAATCCTTTTACACAAAACGGTTGGAAACGAAATGTTATAACTTATTTAAAAACATTATGAGAATCACTCTTGCAGTGCATACATTTTTTTTTTTAGTTTTTGTGAAATATTTAAACATGTTTCTTTATTTATATTTTTGTCAATCGAATACACCATGTAAAAAGATAAAAAAGTTAAGCAATTTAAAGTGAGACAGTATTTGCAATGTTACAATTACAAACTTGTCAGATTGTTAAAGAACGATGTTATTATAAATATTACAGCAAAAATATTGCATCATCATTATATTAACCTATACGCCTCAAGGACACATAGGTCTCGGCATTTCCCATATGCATGAGACTTCAAATATTAACTCAAATACTCTTAGTTGAAATAATTATCCAGTTACACTGTAAATCAGTAAATCCCCAGCGACCTATAGTTTACCACGATATTAATACACCATATATATTTTCAGACTCGATCACACGACATTACTGACGTATCTTGTCACCGCGTGTAGTTAATTAAATATTTCCGATAGTTGATTACTCCACCACAAGACAGTGAATGGCAATGTTTAAAACGTAAGGCATGTTTGCAATATAATTGCTTTTATATTGTCAATATAATAGACTAAGGTCACAATTAATTTAATTTGCATGAAAACCATCCCTTTAGGGAGATTCTTAACCTTGTCTATACTGGGCAGCTTTTATTGGGTATTCGCGATAAGTCTGCCAATATGCCCTCTACCTTCAGTTGATAGTTTATCAAAACTTAAGTTCTACCATCGCAATTATATTTTTTTCCTTGAAAGAACTATTTTCATTATAGCCGGTTATAATAGTATCCATTTTTACTTGAATCATATGATTGATATTTTTTGTTGGGATTATTAGAGTTTACTTGCCATTTGGAGTCTCTATCTGAATTCATTTAGATACATTTAAGATCATAATAGGAAAATGTTGCCATCATCAGGATGAATTAAATTAGAAGAATATATAGTCTTTTCGAACGAATTTAAGTATACTCTTATAGTTATTTTTCAATTAATGATACAGATGGTTTATCCATTGGATTTCTGCATTTTCCATATTATATTTATTATCAATAGATTTCCATTGAAATTAATACCGGCTTATTTATGTTGCCTAAATTATTTCGTCATCAAATATGATACTTATTATCCTTTGTACTTTATAAAAATTAGTATCGTCATTGTAAAAGTAATCCTTTTAAGTAGCTGAGCTATTTTAATTTTTTTTTTCTAAACGTACTATATGACTATATACATATATATATACTTATGTATTATGCAATAATGTAAATGTAACCCTTTAAGAAATGAAATTATTTAAAATTGTTAGAGATTATATATATGAAAACAAGATCACTGTGTATTGAATACATTAGGCACCTCTTTATCAATTTTCCACATGCATAATCAAAGGTTATTTTTCACTTACAGAAATATAATCTTCTTTTGAGAGGAGCAGAAAAAGTAATTTCTATACTTTGCCTAATTAACTTATTAACCAAACCATGTTTTTATTTTTATTTATTTTTTTTTTTTTTTCCTTTACTTTTTATTTTTTTTAAAAAATGTATACAAAATTTATTATAAATTCCTCTAAGAATATTTTGCGGTAATTATCTGCATTTAAGTTCAAGCGTTATTTTTTCTGTTCCATGCACAATATGTTGTTGTTGATGATGCTGATGATAATGATGATGTGATGTCTATTCAACGTCAAGTAGAGCTATATGGCTATTAGAAGATACATGTTTTTTTTTACATGAATATTTTATGGATATTAACTTTATTTTTCAAAACATATTTACAATAAATTAAAATTCAATTATTCACATCACAGTCATGTAATTGACATCATGACAGTAGTAAACATAATTACAAATTTGCAAAAATAGTCGTGCTTAATAAAACCATGAAGTTCTTTCTTATAATTTATGTTGATAGAAGAAAAAAAGTTTGTTGTTCTTTACAGTAAAAAACCCAAATGGATTATATGTAAACTCAGACTTTATATAATATTAACTTAAGTATAAGATAAAAAAAATCTTATTTATTTTATCTATACTTAGTTTACAATTAATAATATTGAGGGTTTTTAAATAGTTAAATAGTAAAATGTTAAAAAGATAACGTTCTCATATACACATTTATATGCACTTCAGCAATTCTTAATATAATAAACGTTTATTTCAATATTATAATGTTTTGGTCATAAGAATAAAGTATGTCCTTAATGGTTAAAATCTAAAACGTGTTGGATAATATCATAACCAGAAAATATTTAGCATTCCTAATTGGAGTAGGCAATAACTGTTGTCTGAGATTAATCATACAATCGCTTACTTCATTTAGGAACAACCATTTCGATTATTTGAATTTCTGATCAAGTGTTTAAATTTCCGTCACGAGGTGAATGTTTTGATCCCAGTTTTATATTAACACAATCAAATTAAGCGTAAGCTACTATGCGGTAGTATATATGGGTACCCGTATTCAGGAACTAACAGTAATTACACGCATTTACGTAGATCTGGATCTATAAATTCAAATTCAACAGGAATACGATGATGACTTTACACTTATAGAAATGGGTACGATTTGTGAAGGCGACTAATTATTTACAGAAGTACATTTGAAGCAATGAGTGTAATATTAGTAAGTATTGCAATCCAAAAATGCATATACACATAATTTTTAATTATAAAGATGATGATGCTGAAATAGATGACGGATTACGTATACACAATAGATGTGGTGTGCCAAGTGCTCAAAATACTAAGCGGGTTATGCCAGTCAACAAAAATTTCTGATAATATGAAACTGTACAATGAATTCAAGACTTGAAAAGTGACAAATATTCATCATGTCTCAAATCGAATAAATATGCTTTTAACAATTTATATACAATATCAAGTGTGTAATTGTGGAGATTATTGATATACATGATTATTATATGCAAAAATTGGAATTGAATCGGCCATATTATATCGCATATTTGGACCTGACTAAAATCCTTAGTACTCTTGGAGAACGATAATTTTTATAGACTAGTGCCAAAAAAAAAACAAACGTACTTGTTCCTTTTGTATCCTTTTATTAAGTTGTCATTCATTCTGATCTTACTACTATTTTAACAGTAATTGATTTTCATGGACTTTTTACGCACAATGCATACATTTATTTTTATACACTGTACAATGGTTACTTATTATATTTATCCGTCTTTGCACTTTTAATTTACAGCATTGTAATGTAGTTAGTAGGGCGGTTGCCTCTCACCTAAAGTTCCTGGATTTGCGATCTGTATAATTCATAGTTTAATGTGTTTTCGAACAAATCAACAAAACAACAGATACTTTCCACTTAGTCTCGATGACATGCCATACTGACTGCGACATGTATTGTGATCAAGTTTATTGTGACTCCATCGTAGAGATAAAATTGTCATTAGTAACCTATTGACTTTAGTCAGTCTATTCATCAATATAGTAACTTATATTTGAGTAACATACTATTTTACCTTCATTCACATTGTGAGTAAATAAAAAAAAAACAAAAAATCATTTTTAGTTATTTAATAACATTATTCCCAAAGACCATGTCTTTCATTTAGTAATTATAATTGTTAATGCTCGAATAACTTAAAATACCTGCAGGATATACTATAAACTGTATATAAATGCATAATAGTTATATAGAGTAAATATGTGCATAGACCAAACACGAGCATACCTACAATTTATACATAATATAATGCGGCTTTATCTCGTCAAATTTTTTTGAAAAGACACAGTCAAGCGATTTTTTTTTTATATAGCTTGTGCAATATAACTTTGTATATGACATAAAGTATCCTCCGGCTGTCGTGATAATAAAAAAAAATACAGTGGGAAAAATATCCCGAATATGGAAAACTTCATGATAAAGGCCACATATGGACACGAATGGTAATTTTATGAAGCAAAGCTGTAAAAAAGATGAATAAAATGTGAATTAAAAATATTTTGTCTGATATTTTTCAGTATATATTTGTGGATCCTTCTTCATGTTTTTTTCCTTTTTATCTTTTTTTTTTTGTGGAGAAGTTCTACGTATGTCCTTATATGTGGTAAAATGTATAATTAAAAAACATATTCATACACTCACGTTATTATTTACATTGGAAATAATATATCTAAATTTAACTATATAATATATTGTTGGTGCATTTATACAAGGTAACATATTTAATACCATTTATTATTTAAGTATCCATACAGGAGAAGATAAAACTATGTTGCATTATATTGATCATTTACATTTGTGAAACCCTTAATCATAGCAACATATGAATAATTCAACAATATAACATTTATGGAAACTTTAGTCGCTTTTCTCTTTATGTTTGTTATTTTCCATACGGACTTAAATGTCTATATATTGTATGCTAAAACTGTAACAATTTAATCCTTGGCTTATGGTAGCATTCTTTGTATTCCAGACATTGTTATATTGTGAGATTATTTGTTAAAATTCGTGATGTATTGAATTTTGATTTATGTTGTTTGCCAGAGGACTATAACGAATTGTTTAAAGTTGTTATATTTTTTAATTACTAAAGTAATTGATTTATTTTGGAAAATTGTCATGAATTACTGAACAATTATATGATTCATAATAGACATCATATTCATAGTATACTGCGAAAAGTTAAAACCTATTGATTCCATTGACTTACTTATGAATTAATACTACTTCTAGGTAAGTCATCCAACCTATAGCTTAACTCAGTCAATATCGCGCATTTGTCGACTGGATGAAACAATTGCTTTTTTTACTTTTTATATTTCATATTTTCTTTGTCGAAGAAAATATCAATTATATTTGTTGGTATGGACATTTTATGTTACATGCTGGAACTAAAATTTTTGTTGTTCGAAATGACTATAGGTAATGACAAATCCTAACGTCTTCCAAATAATACGTTTTTTTTTTCAATTTTAAAATATGCCAGCAGAACATAACATAGTGAGTGTTTTCAAATAATTGATTAATATTATTAGTTTGTGCATCCCTAAACCCACTTAGCATAACCTAAAATGCTTTGTTTTATGATCACCATCACATTATATCAATTGATTTTGCCTAGTCACATTTGTTGTGTATTATCGTAAAATTTACTTGAATTTCAATCATTATTCTATTTATTCTACGTTTCTTCACTTTACTTATTTTTACTGGTCTGTTCCCTATATTGACATTTTTAGCCGACATGTTTGGAAGTTAGGTAAAAAATTTAATTTATCTGGAATATAGTGGATAATGTTTGTAAAATTTATCGTCCTATAGTTTATTTGTCAATAAATAATGTTGATCTTTAAAAAAAAACGATGGTGATTCTGTTATTTTGGTTATAATATAGTAGATGATAGTCAGAAACTAAGCTATTCAACTCCTCATTCAAATTAGCAGTCATATGTACCAATAATAGATTGCATGTCTCTCGAATTGCATCACAAAAAAGAGTACTTATGCAATAAAAAAAAACTATATGCACCACTATTTAATGCATAAATTTCAACATTTTATATAAATCGTTCATTTATATATTTAATAGAAAGTGTCAAAATTGGCATTTTATATCACAAATCAGGACTATATAATTTAACTAATGTATCCAGGTTTAGGTGTACGTAAATGGCAAATTTATCATACATATATATAAAGTAAATACATTAAGTATTTCATATTTATCTTATACTCGCTACATATTTATGCATATAATGCATTATCGTTACTTGCAGATTGATGTCATAAAGTATAATGTGCAGAAAATTTTTCTTTTTAATGACATCATATATAAAATTCAAAACAGTGCATAAATATTTATTGTGCATATATTTATTTCATAGTTCAGTCACATTATGCATTTTCATCTGCAATTTTTCCTTGGAATATTTTATATACTAGTATAAATATTGTTGGGGTAACCATCTCAATATCAATTCATACGGATCGTCGATAATTATAAGAATTAAATAAATTACGACGTGAATTGATTATTGGCAAATTATTCTCGATTTACGATCTTTAATTTTTCACCTGAAACATATTTATTTTATGTTTGTTCAGAAAAATGTTTTCCATGGAAACCGATAGATTTCAGGAATGGTACGTCACGCACACATCATATCAATTATATTAAGAATTATATTGTTTAACATTCGATAGAATAACAAATACCATTGTATATATTATTTGTTGAATTCAAGCAGATATTGATCATAATATAATGTAGACAATTCTAGGAATTTATGGAATAAATCGAAATTTACTATGATAAGTTTTTCATCGTTTAATGCTTCGTACGTTCATTATATACATGCGGGTGTAAAATAGAAATGTTTCAGTGGTGATAATCTATTATTCCTTGGACTAGCTTATGATCAAGGTAAATACAAAACAGTATGGTATCAGATATATGGTCGTCAACTTCGGTCGTCTTGAAAATCATGAATTCGCTAATAACATTTGAATTCTGCTATCACAAACTAAGTTAGCCACGAGGGTAATATTTGAATGAGTTATGAAATATTCGTATAGCTAATAATAAACACATCGTTCAAATTTAAAATTTTATTACGGTGAATGGCAAAGAAATAGATAAAGTAGAAGGCATTCAATATTTGGGTAGTTTTTTTGACAATTAATGATGGTACTGAGAAACAGATGTAAGAATCTGCAAAAATAAGTTTCGACAAATGTTTGGTGCATTGAATATAGAGTCTGGCGGTCATCACAAAATTTCAAATAATCTAAAGTTAAGCTCCTTTGAAACTAACTATTTAACGGTACTATTGTATGACTGCTGAACTTAAATTGTGACAAACTACCATCGTATCACAATGGCGCGCATACTGAAAATTATCTGGCCAAATACAATGCCTAATGAGAATTTTGAAAGTGAAAAGCAAAGTGGCGAAAAGTTGAAAGAAAATTGTTTTCATACCAGTGATTGTAGATAGAGTGAAGTGAATAAATACTATGATTCAGCGTAGTGTTTTGAACGAGATGGTGTTTCCTTAAAGATAGAATTTGATAAATTTATTTCTATTTCTCATACTTCCATATATATGTTGTTTGATGATTGCCAGCTGTATATATGAAATTCAATAAATAAAGAAAATTAGAGCGCTCAATAACTCCTGCCAGATAGTTAATATATATAATGACTGTTAAGCAATAAGTAATTTGATCGAACAATAAGGTCACATAAAATTAGAAATATATTGGGAACAGCTATATTGATTTAACGTCTACAAACATTAATGCTAATTTAAAATCAATTTATTTTATTTATTCCATCCTTCCTTATATGTATGCAGTATAAATAAATGAAACAAGTTTTATTTAAATTATAAAAATAGTGACTTTAAAATTGAACACTTGCTATTTTGTTGGCTTTTTACATGAATTAATTTTACTGAACTTGTAAGTACTTACAAAATTTATGGTTGATTGGCATGAAACACTAAACATTATGGAAATAGTTTTAAAACTACACCAAAGAACATTTATTTTTATGGATTATGAAAGTTTGTTCATTGCTAATAGAACAATGTTATTTTATTATTATTGTTATTATTATTTGTTATTAGTGACCAGGGAAATTATGTCTTTAAACATTCTGGAATTCACGAAAATTAGTAGAAATTTGTACGTATATACAATATATTCTTATTATGATGTGGTCAAAATATTTAGAAGTTTTAGGAAATTTTAGGCAATAAGTACAATGAGGAAATGGTTATATAGTTCTTAATGGGATGTTATTTGCATAAGGTGTGTTCCAATATTTTAAAAGATTATTGTTACATGATCTCAAAATTGTAATGTTAAGTTAAATTGAATATGACTAGACAGTTTGATAATTGTCAATATTATTTTAATCATAATTCATTAAATTTAATTTATTATGTCTTACAACTCTTCAATTCTTCACCGCAAATATTTTTGTCGATCATTCTACTATCCAGTGAATTTTTTGATATAATAATTTTGCCCATCGTGTCTCAATATCCTATAATTGATTGTGACTTCACACTTGGATTTTAGAAACAATAAATAGTTGCCATAGTTTTAAAACTTACTATTAAATTATATAATAGAAGTTATTTCGTGTTCTAGCGAATTTCTTCCAATTTATATTGAAAGATATTATGTATTTAATCAATTAACATAAAGTTGCATTATAAGGCATAAATTAAATGCATTTTCATGCAAAATCAACTACTATTGTTAATACTAAGATTATTAACTTATATGAAAAAATATGCTTTGTTTAGTGCTCAATCAAAAAACATGGTGCAAGAAGTAAAATGTAAACATTATAAAACATTTATGAGATATATGACCATGTTAGCCTTGATCTAAAAATATTATTATATAAAATGCAAAGCATATTAAGTTTATAGTTTTCTATCACATTTATTATATTTCGATGTTTATTAATATATTTATATATACTTTAGTAATAAACACTATACAGAAGTTTACATATATGAACGATGTGACATCTGTAGAAAACTTATAAGTTTAATTAAAACTGAATTATTTATTCAGATTATTTATATGTACAGCAAGTATTTTACTACGCTAACATACGAGCACTTGTGTTGATATCCACTTTAGATATTACATTGCGAAATAAATCATTTTATAGATAAGATATAATGAATTAGCAATTATATGCATAGGCAGAATGTTGATAATAAATCACTGTGATCGGATCATCTGTTTTCACACGAGTTTCACCATTTATTTTAAATAATATTTTGCTAATACAACACTTCATACGTTCATGTGTTAGGCTAGTTATTCCAAAATATTGTACAAAAAGTTCAAATACAAATATTCAATAATGCATCCTAATAATTGACCATACATTATGAAAAATTTCGACTCTGTTGACTGAGCCAAAAGGAACTCCATAAACTCCGTATGTAACATATGTAAATCAAATTCTATACGGAGTGATGTATTCAAGTAAATACGAGTAATTGTTCATTTCTTGCATCACAAATATTAATTGTCTTCTTCTTCCTTCTTCTTCTTCCTTGCCTTTTTCCTTATTCAGGGTCGGCCCTCCTACTTCTCAATCTATTTCTCCACAAGTTT
>JANSTX010007836.1:0-19743 GCA_027564355.1 Penthetria funebris | reverse complement strand
CATCTGGGTATCAGTGATGGTCTATATAATAATGACGGTTTATTAACTCTATATCATCAACGATCCAATACTGATTCGCAACTTGTTTATAACGTGGAACAAAACCATGAATGTATTTACGAAGACCTAGAAATGACTCTATCAACCCTACATTCCCCTCTCCAACACTCCCCCAAATATTTCTACTATCACTATATACTGGTTTAACCAATCCCTTTTCCCAGTACAAATCATAATCCAAATTCCACCTGCCCAAATAGTAAAAAAAAAAAAGTTCACTATATGCACTGTAAGCATTGTGGGCAAAATGCGTTTGTCATCTATAAATTGTTAAATAACACAAATGAATTTTTTTTTTTATATATAATTGTAAATTACGTAATAAAGAATTTTTGAATTGAATTGAATTGAATGAATGTTTAACTCCACTTATTGTCATTTACTATTTGACTACAATTTACGTCAATTTCTAGAGTGTGAGCGAGTATTAGAAGTGGCCATACTTTGTGTATGTCTTCTTTCGGGCACTTGGAGTTTTATGTATGGATATTATTTAGAAAATATTTACAACTATACATATGGGAAACTGAATTACATCAAGTATTAGTCAGTTCTTTAACATTTTTTTATATTACCAGAACTACAGATCAGTTGTATGCTTCTATTGCCCCTACTTCTATTCTTATATTTATCTACTTGTATAGATATACATGACCTAAATTTCCCAAAATATTAGTAAAATAGACTCGGATGATGTTTCAAAAACAACAAAATTACAGACTCTAATTATTTCATTCTTAGGTGTTGTATGGTTGTGGAAGTAGTCCAATAATATCTAGTGATTAGAAATATCTTAGAATCAATCATCAAATAAACATAATTCATAATTCAATAGTTTATATATTAATATAAATTGATGAAGTAGGGGACTTCCAATATTTGAGTAGTTTTTTGACAATTGATGGTGATGCTCAAACCGATGTAAAGTTCCGTATACAGAAGGCTCGACAAATGTTTGGTATGCTGAATAGAGTATAGTGGTCGTCACAAATTTAAAAGAAATCAAAAGTTGGTGATTATCTAACTGCACTATTGTATGGTTGCAAAATTTTTAAGTTGTTCACCATTGGGTGTATCAAGCGCATACTAAGAATTTTGTGGAGAGTGGTTGATCTGTATGCAATGAAAACTATTATGAACCGAATAAGGTGGTATTGAATCGGGAATACACCAAAGGTATTTCAGTGAGTTAGTGTTATTCAGCCTGTTACCATTAAACGTGATATTAATGGATGTTGGTACATGCGGTCGAATGAATCGTCCAGTGCCGCTAAACACGATGGTATGAAATTTTGAATAGTTTATGTTTAGTTTATAGAAATGTCATCAGCGTCTCAATTTATGTTATTGGATGAGATTTGGTAAAATTTTGTAGAAATGCCGTTAGAAGAAGACAGGGACAGCATACACGCCAAATATATAATATATAATATTACTGCATTACCGGAGCCCAAAATAACACCCACACGCCTAAATTGAAAATGGTCGACAGGTGTAGTTTTGTATACTTTTATAAAGATTGTGATGAACTATCATCAGAAATTTTGCACACATATTGCATAGACATACATTTCATAGATATTTTAAAAGTTACTGTCTTACATATTTTATATAGGTCAGGCTCAACTCTAATTCTTTACGTTATACCCACTGAATCATTCCAATGTTTATACCTTACATAATTTATGCTCGTCAAGATTTTAAATTTCGTAAATTTATATTCACTTAATTAAAATCATTTATCAAATTAAATTAACCCTCTTATATATCATTTGTTACTATAATCTTCAAATTGCTGAGCAGCAAATAATCGGTATTTAGATTGAAGGATATTCAATGCTATCCATTATCGTCATGGTTTTATTGCTATCAATACTTTGCTTGCTAACAACTATCAGTATAAATATACTTTTCTATATTTGCAAAGTATTAAAACAAATATTTTATATATTCCCATAAATTCTTATTTACATTCCAAATAAAATTTATTGAACTTGAAAGTTATTGGTTTGTTTTAAGGAAATACTAAGGTATTATGTAGCCCTTTATTTCCACTTTATTAAGTTTAAAATGCTTTTTATAGATTTTCACGATATTATCAATCCCATATAATATAATGTGACATATAAGATAAAAGAATTTCATTTCAATTAACAATGAGCTTACACGATTTTCGAATGAAATGAAGAAGTTTTAAATGACACAATGGTAGCCAAAGGATAAGTGCAATTAAGTCTTAATTAAATTAGTTATACACAAGCTGTAACAAGAAACATCGCAATGGTGTCTATAATAAGATAACACTATCAGTAATTTTGGGTGACAAGTGAAGTGGCTGAATAACATCAAGGTTACTCTTGTGATCTTGGCTAAAAAGATGGAGGTAATGTTTTTAAAAATAGCAACAAATTCCTAATGTGCCCATGTGGTGCACAGGTTAATATGGTGATGATGATGATGATGAACGATGATTTTAATTAAAAGAAAAATGTATCCTATTCTATGCTATTAACGTCCACTAATGAATTATCGTTTCACCTTGGTAACCGATTATGATTTGCACCTCGACAAGTATTTATGTATATTGTTTAGTACCTACCTTTTATCTCTCTCATTAATTAATTGTGTATTAAATGATCCATTTTCGAAATACAGTCCAATTGATTACTCGTCCACCCATGACCTAGTTTCACTCAAATTATTTCGAATACAATAAACAATTTTTGATTATTGCGTAGTCAACTGTGCAATGGCTAATAATTGCATAATAAATTTTACAAGAAATGGTTTTCGAATTGAATTTTGAATTGAACCAATGACTTAAACCATATGGTTCAGCATCACATGTGTTTATGGTAGATCTCATTTCTGTAAAATTTTTGCTATAAATTGAAAGTAAAAAAAAATATAAACATTAATTTGTTTTTTATTCATTAATTAAAGTTTCATAAAGCTTTATCACAAACTTTAAGTAATATATTATATAATTTTAGGCAATGTTCATAACGGCAAAGTTTTCGATATATTTTGAAAGCATAGTATAATATTTAAATAACTTTTCTGGATCATGTCAACGATAGAAATGAATTAATTCGTTAAAATTTTCAACATAGGCTTAATTACTTTAATACTGGTTGACTCACTTACTTGGGAAATTTAAGTGAAATTCAATGTGAATATAGATGCATTATTACAGTATTTATATAGGTATTTTGGTCAGACTATAGTTTTTAATTCTTTTTGTTGCTGACGACATTACATAAAGATTATGCACTTTTAGTTGTAGTATTTTAGAAAACTACAATATATATTATAAAATTTATTCGATTTCACTAGCATACAACGTTTGAAAGCACAAAGTTTATTCATCTCGACCACTGGTACATGAATTTTTAATAACAGTTTTTTACAACGTTACCTTAGCACAACCAGTTTTTCTATTATATTTGGAATTCAATTTAAGTATATATTTAACAATTCCACCAACTGATCGCCTCAGTATGTGACCATTTCAATTCCACTTTTCTGCAATTGACTATCCTGTTCAACACCTCCAGAATTGTCATCGAATTTTTTGTTATCGAACAACGGATTGAGAGTTGAGAAACTTTAAACCATGTATTATACAGGTGTATATAGGTACTGTTGATAATAAATAGGGTAAATAATCAGTTAAAATATTAACCTCAATTAGCATTTCTATATGTGAAAATTTCCATAAAAAAAAAAGACAAAACGCTCAACCTCAAGGTGATGTCTTGTTATAGTTATATAGTACAAAATGTTCTCTGTTAAACAATGTATATATTATACACTTGGTACCTAAACAATTTGTTGCACAGGTGCTGAATGAAATTAATTTGATTCTTGAACAAAAATTTCAATTTTCTCATTCCTGTTTCATTCCTATTCTTCTTATACTGATTCCATTTAATTTAGAAAACGGTTCACCTTTAAAAGTTACGTATATGTATGCCATTTGTATTTATGTCCTCAATTTTGGTTTAGTTTTTTCCTCATTGCTTTTTTTCCATTTAAAGCTTTTTGGGCTTACCACATAATTTATACCACCCATTTTTTTATTTTTTATGCAATTTATTTATACAGTGTTGGTATAAGGGATGGTAACCACATCAAATAAAGGATATTATTGCGTTAATCTCATCGTTTATCAATATCGATGGTTAAGTATAGATAATCGTAAGGTATTAATATTGACAAGGTGGATGTTTTTAAATTAAAAGCAGATTAAGTTGATTAATATTTTTTAGATTTTATTACATAGTGGTATGCCATAGGTACTCGTAATATAAATAAATAGTTATATTAAATGAATTCAATTATTTCGGTTATATCAGAAATCTTAAATTATAAACAGCTGCTATATGGAGTGAGTTAATCAAAATAGTAGAATTGAATTTAAACGTGTTTCAAATTCACCCATAGTTGAATTGACGAAGCAAAAAATTAGGCAGCCTGGGTAGTGACTACCACCTATAGAAAACTCGTTCGATATACGCCGTTAAACTGCATATTGGACGTTTAACCCAAGCACAACATGAAGTTAATTCAATATAAATCGTCACAGTATCTCATCATATGATCATAATAGTCTTCACTTTATATCTTTTATCACTAATAATAACTTCGATCGGATATATTATTTTATCGAGCCTTATACTATAACCTTTTTATTAGGCATAGTATTTTCTTGCAAAAATCTGTTTGAAATCAGGCATCCAGGATCAACTTAAAGCGAGATATTCTAATGCACTATACACGTAACCGAAATATTATTTTTTTTTTAAGTTTTCTACACAAATGTTTGTTTAGAAAATATACTCGTAATATACATAAAGGACTGACAAAATTTAATTGATTTAAATTTCATATTAACTGAAGCTTAATTGAATTTATTACTCCAGAACTTAATATTATTTCATATTTATTACAAACCCTAATCAAAATTTTCTGAAAACTGTTGTCATTTAGTTGACAATAAAAACTTCACTTCTTCGTTTTGAAATATTTTGAGGTTTTCATTTTTCTTCATTTTTTATAAATTCCTTGTCGGACGAAAACCTACATCATGTAAAAGCAATATTTTTGTATATACGAGCTGAATACTCGTATATCCCTTTCCACTATAAATCTATATATGTTGTTGTTCCGACAATGATTATTGGCATTGCTTCTTCAATAACGATTTATGATATATTGGTTTTTGTTTGTATCTAATAATTTACGACTTAAATGATTAGACATGATAAGAAACTGAAGTTATTTAATGTTTAATCAATAACCGTGTTCCATCACTACTCATAGAGAGCTTATCAGCACGTAACTCGTGCCAAGTATAACTTATGAGAAAGAGAATCTCAAGTTTGGGTGAACAGATCAAACATTGAAATCCGCCAAATCAAACAATTACAAAGAAAAGAGCAGCTTCTGCAAACTCACAAATTCAAAGTAATTGTGTTTTAACTATAATTACATAGTTTTTAATTTTTTTGGAAACTTTGCAGTGCCGGCACAGTACGCAGCAAATTCAAACAACATGAAGGTAACTTATCGTCTAGCAATCATATTAACCGGATAGTGTTTGTTGATCCCAAATGAGGCTCACTAAATAGAAAAATGTGCTGAGTACTTTATCGAATTGCATCAGTATTGGATCCCATTATTTAAGTTGTCGGATAATTTTGCAACCATGTGAAATCCACTATTTATGAACATATTGCCAAAAACAGGCAATTTCAGAGTGAGTGAGAGTGTCGTCCCATCACCTCGTTGAATATACTATAAATAATGGTTATTGATATCATTGTACACAATAGGATTGATTGTGTTTTACAACCAGGTATTGAGGACAACAGACATTTTTCAGTCCTGGCATGGCTAGCAAAGATTGTATCAATACATTAAGAATTGATATATACAACAACAATGTATATGTTTTTTTGTTGACTTTTAGTATTGTTCCACATCATACTTGGTGTATGATGTGGAACAATACTAAAAGTTCATAGGCATATGTTCATTGTCACCAATATTAATTCAAGTGTAAAACATGTTCATTATTATCGATATTAATGCTTCTCGACCTTGAACTGGGTTACAAATATAAAGGTAATACCTTAAAGATCTTGACTTGACTGACGGTTTATTGGTTTATTTACAGGTCCATTTTGCAACATTGACCTGCTGGTTTTGAAATGATACCAGAATTGTTGCCATCCAATTCATTTCTTTGTTATCGATATATGATCAAGTCAATTAAATAGTTCTCAAAACAAAGACTTTTTAATAGTTTGATATGTTAGAGCATTTAACTTTAAACTCTTGAATACAGCGTATTTGATATGCTCTGATAATCCCTCAGGATTGTGAATAAGTGCTTATATATTATGTATTATTATGGTATGTTCCATTCCATATAATATATCTTTTGGGCTAACATAAATTATGTTAAAAATGTCAAAAATGAGAGAGAATTCCACATGATAAGTGATAGAGTATCATCACAGAACTTTATTCCTTTCTATTCCTTTTATTATTTTTTTTCATACATATTTTATCCATATTGATTTACGTATGTTACACTAGAGTTGTCGCCGATGGAATAGACGAAAGTTATTTTACTTTCCTTTCTTTAAGTATATTAAACTTAAAAAAATGTGAAATACTTCTTTTCCTGAAGAAAATATGTAACCTTTAAAAGTTTTAATCGTTGTATTTTATCGAGAACCATAAATTATTTTGTTATTTGATTTTCTTTTCCCTATTTTTATGTTTTTTTTTTTTTTTGTTTGTTGAACATTGTCATTGCCTTACCACCAGGGATGATAGTAAATATACCTGTGAATGTGTAAGTTTTCATGTTTTTTGGTTTGGATGTTGTCAGTCACATGAAAAAACGATGTTACAAAAATGAATGTTGTTCTACATAGTTAGATGCAGGGATAAAATGTTCAACAATTTTTTTTTTATTTATATCTACACATCTTATCATTATCTATTAATCTGTGTGCCTTAGCCGCGTATTTAGGGTACTTTTATCTTGATAATTTGCCTTTTACAATATTCGTATGTAACATTAAATGTGGCACAGCAATGTACGAGAATCTTGAGAATAATCTCACTATTTTCATCACATCCTAATATCAGTTACATTCCATATTTTTTAGTGTATAAAACTTTTCCTTTAAAAAGGGTGAAATTAGAAGGTTTAACCAAAGTTCGTCAGTGTAGTACTGTAAATTTCCCACTTGATTATTTTCTCCATTTTTAAATAGTGTAAATGGAATTCAATAAATTCTATAATACTGTAAAGCAATCAGACCCTTTAATAGAAACATGGAATCAGAAATCTGCCTTGATAATAATAAAGGCAGCATGAACAATAGAATATTTGTATATTCACTTTTAAATATCAGAAGTTGACAGTTGAGATACAGAAAACACATATCACTATCACTTTAATGAATAATGTATACAAGTATTTAGTTCGCCAAATTTTTCCATATTGAAGCAAATGTTTTAAGGAGTTAAGAAGTTAAGGAGTTCTTTACGGAATGAGAAACAGTTTGTATCATAGACATTTGTTTTCAATTTTTTGGAAGACACAAATGACTAAACGTACGCGATATTGAAATGCATTAAAATTTAATTACAGAATCTAATGTTAAATTAGAAATAAATGTAAAATCGAGTATTTAAGGAGAATACCTGAATATGGGCGCAATTATAGCGATCCTAGAAGATCAATCGCAGTTTCAATATCTATAGAAAAGAGATAACGAAATAATGGAATATTTATAAAGGAAACAGAAAAGTTGCTTATTTATGCAATAGCAAACACAATTTATCAGTCGTGATAGCATAGTGGTAAAACCCTAGACTTGTATGACTGTAGATCTTAGTTCGAATCCTATTGTAGACAAAATTTACATAAGTAAATTTATCACGTTGTTATGTAACTTGAGTTGACAAATTTCTTTCCCAATAAATCATTTGGTATTGTATTATACTCTCATTTATTAAAATTCTTGATTTCAAATCCTCCGTTGTTTTTGTTGTTCCAAACAAAGTTTTTCACTTTTCACTAACAATATTATACCTGTTGAACCACGCATGTTATTCGATTGGCTATATAACCGGTCGCCTGGAAGATCTTCACTTCGCTGAATTTGCTTTCTTAGACATGAATGTAAAATTAGAACGACTTGTGAAACACAACTCACAAGTCGATATAAAGATCAATGTTTCAAAGACTAAACTATAATGAAAATTCGTGCATCGATGAGATGTTCATTTGCCATAAATAACAAAGAAATAGTTGAACTAGAAGGCTATCGCAATGTAAAATGTTTTTTGACAATTGATTTTGGTGCTGAAACAGATGTATACGAAAGGTTCGGAAAATAAGTAATAAATAAATAAATTTCAAAAAAAGTAATCTCAAGTTGTTTCTGCAGTATATATTGATGCTTTCAAAGATATATGTTACACGATGAACATAGTGTCTATTATATTGAGTTGTACACCATACCATACGGATGATTGACATCATCTTTTTTGGACCGATAATATGTCATTATTTACATAAAGCATGATCTAGTTAATAGTAACGTCACGTGAAGTTAAGGATGAGTTGAGTAATATAGATGTTAGTTAGCCACTACATGATAAATAACTTTATTCCAGTCTAAAATACTTTAAGATTGTCTATTCCTATATGTTGAAATAAGAAAAAGGATTATATAAATACATGTATACTCGTATACATACCTTTATGTATTCTCTTTTACCTATATAATTAATATGTGAAGAAGGTAAATCATTCTATGGTGTTCCCATAAATTCTATAATCATCTATGTACTCTAGGGAAGTTAATTTTTTCCATTCTTGTTTGTTGAAGAAATTTAAAGTGGAACGAAATTCATGATGAACAATGTTCGCCTTACTGATTTACGTGATTGGGTTTCTTAAATAAATGTAAACTATACGAGTATGAATAAAGAATTAATGTTTCCTGAAAGTGTTTGAATTTAAATATTTAAATCTCAAGCTAATCGATTTACGGTACACGTATGATGATACCTATAAAAAAAATGCTTATACAGGTAATATTACTGGATTTATGTGACATTGAATGCAAATGTCACGTAACTAAACTATACTAGTTAGCTTAGATGATTTTTTTGTAATCTCAATTTCATTCCCTTATAATTTGACTACTGTATTCATTATGCATGGACATTTGCTACACCTAGTTGTTTTTACCTTAGATCTGGTATTATTTATAATTCCTTTATTCACTACAGATTCCGCGAATGTTTGTTCGCCAAAACCTCAAATAAGAACCGTTCATGGCAAGTATAGTTTAAATTCAAATACCTCAACAATATAACTCGCTTCTAAATCAGATATGGCAAACGAAGACCATATCAACGTGTACCCTCACAACACTTTAATACTGGAATTTAAGTTTAGTGCATTAAATGTATGATTATTCAACAATGAGGGTGGACATACAGAAGTTATTTTAAGTAAAAATGATGTTAATTTTTTTGCAGATACAAACAAGGATTATTCGACTTATTAATCTTTTCATAAAAAGTTTAATTATATGCGTTTAGATTGTCAAAGCGACTCAAACGATAAATTATTCATAACACTTAAATTGTGCGATTAGCAATAAGGGGTTCAAACTTAAATATCAGTTCAAATAAGCCTTTAGATCAATAAGTCTCTTGTCATTTCTATAAAATACACTAAAAAGAATGATTAGAACAAACCTAAGAACTGAGGATTTCTATAATTAGGGATACACTGACGATCCAAAAATTCTTATTTCTCTCGGCAAAAGAAAAGTTGGAAGCTGGTACTCATATTATTTGCACAACACATATATGTTTTGCAAGCAATATAAGGTGTACAGTACCTAATAGACAGAACTATGAGAAGATGATTGAAGAACTGATGTTTCTAAAACAAAATATGGAATCGGTGTTAAAATGCAAAACAAACGAATATCAATAATCTCATAGAGTCACGCCGCCGCTTATTTCACTTGACTCATATGACTTTAGATTCAAATTAGCACTAGAATAATATGATCAGCTGGATCAACTGATAGATGGGAATCAAATGTCATTAATATGGTTTATAAGTAAATGAAAAGTTGATAAACTGACTGATCATGCGTCCAGTATTGATTTTATACGGGCATGAGTCAGTTTTTTTGGCATTATCAGAAATTTTTTTATGCCGTTATGTAATACACATGTTTGAAATTGATATTGGTTCTGATCCAATATGTGAGAAAGGACGTCGAGGCACTAGATGAACGAGAATATTTTTTATTATTTTTCAATATCAATTACACCATTCTTTAGGAAAATAAAGGATTGGCTGAGTTGAATGCGAAATAGGGTATTCGCGCAGTAAGATCAAACATTTTAGTACTAAGGTTATTATTAAAGTATTCCCAATGTAATGTTGTAAATATTTGTGGTTTTTTTTCATATAATTTAAGGTCATATTTTACAAAAGAGGAAGTGCTAAACACCAAGGACTTTAATCATTCATCTGAAAGTACTCTCATTGGTCTTTGTTGTATGAAAACATAATTGTTTTTTAGTTTAACGAAGCTTTAACAAATACAGTGGCATTCACAATGGTTTTTTTTTCCAAATTTTCAAAAGTGGACATAACAAACTGGAAACTATAAATAATTATTTCACTTCTTGAAAGTTTTAAGTCTGTCGTCAACGATGCGCAATACGATATTGATAGCATTTGAATAGACGATCAGTTGTCTGTGGAAGTTGAACTAGTAATAATTATTTAAACGATGATAAAATTACTTTCATCATAGAACATTAATTCTGAATTAAATTATTAAAAATTAATTAATTTAAAAAATTAAAGACGACTACATTAACTTAATTACCAATAATTTAAAATTTTAAATCAAAGCAATATGATTTAAGAATGTATACACGAGTACGTGATAAACAATTTCGAAAATTTTAGTTAACCTGACACGCACATCCAGACAATTAATATGATAAATTACTTCCATAAATAATGTTAGTATTACTCAATTACCAAACCAATTTTAATTTGACTAATAAAAGTGTAAAAATGGAATGAATTTTTAAAAAACCATGTAACACGCACATATAATAAAATTATAAAGTTAATTGTAGTTTCTCACCAAATATTTTTGAAATCATATCAAGACTTTACAATTGGTAACACACTGAGGGACTAAGCGCAATTCCACCAACATAGATGTGGGTCGGTAACTTAAGCTAATAAAACTTTACAGTATCAACAATTTGCTCGCGGATTGAAGCGAACTACAATTAATAACCAGGGATATTAGATACATTATTGAGCTGACAAAGTTAATGTAGGTTGCACTAGAGTTAAACAGGTAGAAACTCGAGAGAAAGCAGAGTGATATGCATTACATTGTCTTGGTTCATCTGTAAGCAATAATGTTTAAATTTATTTCAAGTATCTTTGAATGCATTTTTATTGTTAATTTCACGCAATGTCTTGATGGGTTTCAAAAATCAGATTGTATTATGAGCGACTGTGTGGATGTTGATACTAATTGATTTTTAACAACAATCGTAAAGGAATATTGACATATGTAGCTTAAAATTGCAAAATTTATTGTGGTTACTCAATTGCAGAATGATGAAATAAATAATATTAATATTGACACACCAATTACCACACTTACTGCATTATATTGTTCGACAAGATTAGAGCATATTAAGGCACTAAATTATGTTTCTTTCTAAAAACGAAACTAAGCCATATAAATATTAAATATTACACGTAATGTACAATCAGAAGCATCTAATCGATAAAGTCTTTTTGTTTATTCCATAATTATGTGGTGTAATTGACTAATTGAAAAATGATGATTGGTTATAACTAAGAATTTACATAAATGTGGCATGATTATGTTTAAGAACAGTCGTGCAAGGTGATATAGAATAATATAAACAGAGGATTATTTTCATTCTTATGCACTATAACCGGATATTCGAAGTGAAACAGATAGGTTTCCGGCCTGTTGAAGACGCGCTTATTGTACTTTGTAATTTGTATCAATAATTAACTATCAGTTCCATTGAATTTTCTTTTCTTTTTTTTTTTGTAATAAACAAAATGGCCGAACTGTTCGTTTAGTTTTGTTGTTTTTTATTTTTTTAAATATATAAGTCAATATATTAGCCTTTCAAATAGTCAGTGTTTTCCGAATAACGAAGGAATTTGATGATCGATAACTTAGTAGATCAAAGGATTGCATTCGTTTGGTTCAAAGGTATAAAACTGAAATAAGTTTATCATCAACATAATCCAAGCTAACAGAAATTTTAACCCTCAGAATTTATGATGTATTATGATGATGGAAACATCTGGGATTGATCATTGGTTTATACATTCTGACCAAACATTAGATACTATGTAGTTTTAAGGTTCAAGTCCCTCTTTGGTTGCTCAAATTAAGTGTGTTTTAAGTAAACATACCAAGAAATTGATTGTCATATGTTCAAGATAGTAAGTATACTTATTAACCCAGCATTGGAATGCATTTTGTTTGTTTGCATTTCTAACACACAATCTTATGGACAACTGTGGGAAATTTAGAGAAAAAACAATTTTAATTGTAAATGAAATATGTCACTAACAGTTTGCCTATATCCAATCATCCAGTCTTACTTATTTGATCTTCAAAATAGGTAAAACACACTTACATTAGGTTCATCAAGTTATAATCTAAGTTTTCACTAAAAATGAATATTCACATTGATTTATGTTAGTCGTAATCCTGCAGGCAATACACAGTATTATCTATATACTAATTATAACTTATTAATAATTAATTGTCTATGGAAATTTAAATTATTTAACATTATTTTGTATTAAATCACGTTAAAAAAATATAATAATGCATAAAATATTCATAAATTAAAATTATATTTACGGATATGTACCATATATCGTACATTTTCAGGAAAATATCATAATTGTATTTTAAACTCATAAAGTATTCAAATTTTAAATTACTCCGAAATATGTGAATTAACATACAAATTATTTTTATTTCAAAGAGTATATTAACATGATTTTTTATTTTGTACTCGTATGTTTTATGCAAGTGTATTAATTAGGAACTCCTACTTCGGAAATAGGTGTGGGAAGCTAAAAAAAAGTATGGAAAAAGTTAAAATAAATATTCATTAGCCAAACGTGTGGTGCATTTTATAAATACGGTTAAAATTTAAAGGACGAAGTCGGTCATCATGAAATCCTTAAATGTTTGTTAGTGTGCAAGTCCCAATTTGGTCCCATCTTTAAAAAAGATATGCATAGGCCCTATACCTCTCTGATATCATTTTTATTTAAGAAATCCCTTGATTTGGGTATTTTTCATAATTACATGTTTTACATTGGAAACTAATGTGGGTGTTTGAAATTGAAACTTACTTGTTATTTGTGTATTAGAAATTGCAAATAAACTTATAGTAATACCACACCGTATGTGTTATTGCGGCATAAAGGTTAATATAGTAATGATGGTTATGATAAGTGACGTAATATGCTCCCCTATGGTGTAATGATGATAATGTGAGGTATTATGTCTCCGACATATATAAATTGAAACTGTGTATAAATATACAAAATTTACACCTTTTAATATGAAAATGTTGACATTATATACCAAGGTTAGTATAGCGTATAGCTTAATTTCATATTCGTAATATATGAAATTTGTTATTTAAATTAGATTCCTCCCTTCAATTTTTCTATATGCGATATAATAACTTCTTGCAATATGGAAAATGGAAAGTTATAAATGGGTTAGTAAATTGGATGAAAATACTGTATATTGTAGATACACGAAAATATTCCATTTTGGTATATAATGTACACAAAATTATATGGGTAACATTAAACAAGTTATTCAATGAATTTCTATTCCGATTCATCCACCAACCCCTAACCTTCAGATACCTCAATACATTTCTATGAAATATATAGACCTTTGCATTATTATGTTATGTATTATTTTTTTGTTTAACATGAAGTACGTTTCATTATTATAGATGGTTTCTATATTTTGAATTTAGAGTAGAATAAAAGTAGTATATCTCAAGAGAAAAACATGATATGGAAAGTAAACCCTTAAATTTTTTCCAAGAAAAAACAAAAATTTTTTTTCCCTACTTTCCGTCAATGGTATATAGTAAATATCTAAAATTCAACGACCCAAAACAAATTTGATACGAATAGATTCAAGTTCCATTACACAAAAAAATAAAAAGGAAAAACTATATAGTATCCCTAAGGATGGCAATCCATACATTTAAGGGGATTTCTTTAAGGATTATTGTATACAATTTATATATAGTTTTCAATACTCGTATATATCGGTTCTGGTCCATGTTCATATTATAGGCTAAAAAAAATTGTATTGAATATTATTTCAATCAATAAATTGTTTTTTATGATTCCATTCCAAACTTTATTATTATGCTTTGCACATAGAACAAATTTAGATGACCGTGAGATATTCTCAAGCAAAATAATATGTTAAATGTATGTATGATTGAGTTTATGTTTCAAAAAATAAAGCATAAAAAAACAAATAACACAACATATATATGGGGATCTTATATATGGTTTATGATCAAACTATGTAAAACAGTGTTTAATTATTGGTTCAAGTGTCATATATATACTACTAATGACTTAAGCTGTCCTAAGAAGCTGCCTTAAGAAGTCATCTAAACCTTTACACCTCGAGGGCGCATAGGGTGGCATTACAATGTTAATTTACCGGTTCAAATATGCATGTAATACATCAAATGTAAACTCAAATAACTATAATTAAAATTGTCCGAATGGAGAAACATAGGATCAATCCAATTATACATTTGAATATTTCAATAGAGCGGTGCATAAATCCCCCCCCCCCAGCTTCCTATAGTTTGTTGATGAATTATTTTTTAAACCAGTCGACAATCACGACATTAGCTCGCATCCATTTAACCTCGATCACACGCCATTACTGACCAAGTTACCGGTGACACTAGGTGGAGGTAAAGATTGGTTGAGTAATCTCGATAATAGTCAGCCACTCTATTTGTCACCTAACAAGTTTCAATTTTAGATTTGTTCGCATCAAAAAAAAAAAATTCAATATCTTAATTTACAAAAATAGCTACTAAAAATTTCGTTAGAAAATATGTGAATAGTTACCGCTTTATAACATCCATTATATTAAATTCGAGATGATTATGCAATGACATTTAAAGAAGAAACTTAAACTTTTCGATTAGACTCTAGATACTATTCCCGAATCACTTCTAGAAATATTCATACATAGTAAAAAATTTAAAGATTTTCCTGGATACTATTTTATTCGTTTAAACTTGGTAAGTGCAACACTCGCCAAAGATCTCAAACTGAGATTTAAAACTGATCACTCATTATCACCTCATCCTATGTGTCACAATGGCGTTAAACAGGAATATATATATCATTATTACTAATTTATGATGAAAACTAAAGACTGAACAGCATGATATCAGATCTAGTCTAACTAGTCGCGTTGATATTTAAATTGATAGATATGAAGTTGAAATTGAAACGAATTATGTACGTACTCACATTTTCATTATGTGTACGTATCCATAATCTTCACTGCTTTCGGGAATATAAGGAATCATAGGACAAACATTGCTCACAATTTCTTATTATTTTTGAAGATTATTTCTGACATAGTCTAGCGCATATCGCTTCAGTTAACGACCAATTAAATTTCATTTTCTTCGTGTGATAATCATGTCTATTGCATCAAACAATCTGCATCAATTTTTATTTGATAACTTGACGAAAACTTGAATTCCAGATAAACAATTTATCTTAAATGTACGCAAATTAAGTTTATGAGAATTGTGTGTTGACTCGAACTACAATCTATGTAGCATACCACGATTCCGGACAACTGCTGCGTCTTTTGTGTGTGTGATTCGACATCTTTTTCAGTATCATGATCTCTTCAACTTGACAAACAGTTTTTATATAATTGTCATTCTATCGATAATTTGAATAAAATTTTTATACTAGTTCTCAAACATATTGAATTTACCTTACTTCGGCAACTTGACAGTGCCTGCTTCGGTATGAATATCATCGGATGACCACACTGTACATTTTATGGGATGTAATACAGATGTGATACTGTCTAAGTCCCTTTTTAGAATATCTTGCACAATACATTATCTTTTATTTCGCCTAGATTTTAGATAGGCAATTTTTATGTAGTCGACCATATCTTTCAAGTGGCATTCTGAGCAACCTGAATCAAAGGTTTATTTAGCAGCATATTATAGTATGCTATCTACATGTTCGTTGCGTCTCATTAGAGATTAAACAGATATTACTGCACTGAATTGGACGTTTTATTATGTAGCACTTTCCGGTCAGTTTTATACCGATGGATTTCAATGATGTTATGAATTGTTATTGAATTCTGCAGCATATTATGCCTGCAGTATTTACGGTTATTCCATCGTGCTATTTTCCCAATTTCTTTATGCAATTGATTGTAATCTATTCGTTGTTATTGTACACCTCTTACATTGGTGTTATTAATCCAAATTCACCATTATTCTGGTTGACATCAGCCATTCTGTGCACACTCATTACCATTTCCTGATTTTTTTATTCCATCAAGACTTTCGTGTGACAGAGACAATTGACTATAAAATGTGTTTAGTATGCACTTTATGGTCATTGGCAAATGTTTGGGTATGCTGTGAATAGAGTCTGACGGTCATCGTAAATATACAATTAAATTGTGTATGACTCAAATATTTGTTTTTGAGAACAAGTGAGGTGAAGATGATGATATTATGATGTAGATTATGATGATGACGCGATAATCATGACAGTATCTTGTGAAAAGATTTCAAAATGTGAATTTCTAATCATCAAGCATATATTACGTAATCATATAGTTTCCACTATAAGAAGCACTCTCGATATATTTCCAGAAAACAGTGATGTGCTATGTGTTACGATAAATGGGAAATTTGCTACAATCTCATAATTGTTATTCCTATATTAAATTTAAATTCCCATTCTACGAAACCGAAATATTATTCCTGCATAATGTCTTACATTAATCTGAGCATCAATTTGATTCCCATAAATGTTTTCCAAAGATTGACTTTACCATTTTTAGTCGCTTTAATTTGAACAAACTTCCGGAAACATAAAAAAGACAATATTTTTCATTCTACCTGTACCCTATATAAACATAATTTGAATTGCTTTTGTCGTTACATCCTTAAATTAGTATTGAAAGATATTCCTTATAATTATTTGCCTTTCATTATAAATAAATCAAAAGGAAATTAACATTTACTTTGAAATACCTAGTTTTAAAAAGATGTTATGCATTAATTATGATAGCCTCATAGTAAATTTTATATTGAATTGTTTATTTATTTGCAAATTCCTGATTTAAAATTTTACAGGAAATCCTTTTTTATGTATATATAAATATTTGACAAAAAAAAAATAATTTTATTAATCAAACTGTTTTCTTGGTCGGTACTCGCAAAGAATTGATTAACTTTTAAGTTATGATAAAATTTTTCTTTGAAGAAAGTAAAATAAAGAAAAAATCAACAAAAAAAGAATCGAGAAATAAAACTCTTATATTATTGTACAAATAAGTTTGATTTGTAAAATTGAAAGGAAGTATATCCTTTTAGAGTTGCCATAGAATAAGTCATTCGTTGTATAAAAAAAAAACCTTAAACTACTTACATATGGGTTCTTGCAGGAAACTCAGATTTTTTTAAACAGAATATTAAAAAACTGTGTCACAGAATCTGAAATAAGCATCAATAAAAATCGTCACACTGCAGTTGAATGATCATAGAAGTTGTTTGGTGAACCTTAATAATCACATTATTTATGGCACAGACTGTACTTAGTAATAAGTTTAATTTATCAATTAAGACACCTGTAACTAAATACGAACATCCAATAACGATTAGTTAAATACCCAATCTACTGAAATAAATTAAAGAGGCTGTGTGATTTGCGTATTCATTTGCATTTAAAAATAATAAAATATATGTTCTGCTTTCAGCATCCATTGGACATGGAATTGGTGAAAATAATAGTATATCAAATAGAGATTCACGGTGAACTCTTTTCAACGATGACCAATTTTGAATTCTTTCTGTAAGTCTGTGGTGTCTAGTTATTAGTAAAAGATATAGAAACTCAATGGAAACCGTTTCGGATCATAGAACCATTTTGTGCTAATAGTCGCACAATGAAAAGAAAATAATACTTCCATCCAATCAGACGAAGTTATCTTAATCATCATCAAACTTCCATCATATTTCAGCTATATAGTATGTACAGTAAATCATATCTGCATATTTGTCCAAGATCTCTGTACATTGTCCTAAGATCATTTTCTAAACATTTCCACTAACAACGCACATATAAAAGCTATGTACAACATGAGACTAATTGGTCCATTAGTGAACATGTTTTCATAGTCGAATTTTCACTATTAGTATATAATATATTCGGTCACTTCAATATGATTTACAGTAATCAGACGATTTATTTCCTTCCATCATTTTCTTTTCGTTATATAAACGTGACAAACTTTTACACAATTTAAAGGACTTTATTGTTCATTTTATTCGTTCAAAGTATCTAATGATGATTTCTTAAAATGACAGGGTTATAGTATAGTCGTAGAAGGATTAGCCCTACCTGTTTACTATTCTCAAAAACACTAATATCCTTAAGCGTCCATGATATATTTTTAAACCACTTCTTTTTCTTCATTCGTTAGGATATAGTTCTATGTTTTTCTAGCAATTTAGTTTTGAGATGCGGATGTCCAATTTTCTCGCCATCTCGTCGGATCCCTTCGTATAGGAGTACATAACTTTATATATTGTGTGATATACATTCACTTAATGTTTATATAAAGAATTGATATGGTAATTTATTCTTCGCTTAGAACTAGAACTAATTTATATTTGGAAATTTTGTCCAAAAATGCGTGGTGAAAATTATACCGCCTAATACAGAATCAAAAATAAATAAAGGATAATGATTTTGAGAAATTTTGAAAACTTGTTTCAATAATACGTAATTTTTTGATGATATTATCTAACTTTTATGCAAATACTCCCAAAAAGTTTGACTAGATGCTTACTTTTATGCAATCCCTCATAAAAATTGTTCCTAAATTTTTTATATCTTGGGGTTTATTGTACTTTTTCTAACTCTAGTCCTCAGATTTTGTATACACAATTTTCACCACTAAACCTATCCCTAGTTAGAATATTTTTCCATATTAGATTATTTTTCTTATAGTTGGCGATGTTAGGTTAGTTGTTAGGTTGGTCATCACTGACAAGTTCGCGTTACAGATTTTTATTCTATAATTAATATTGTAGGTTGTCTTCGTAGTCAAACAATTGCTATAGTCTTACATAAAGTTATTAGACCCTGGGAACAAAGATCCGTCTGTCCGTCTGTCCGTCTGTCCGTCTGTCCGTCTGTCCGTCTGTCCGTCTGTCCGTCTGTCCGTCTGTCCG
>JANSTX010007825.1:0-19752 GCA_027564355.1 Penthetria funebris | reverse complement strand
TATTTGGAATCTTGCCAATTGTTTTTCGCTTTGTTTTTTTTTTTGTTTTGCATCAATTCTATCATTACAATTTAGTTTATATAATAAATAATAAAATCATAATGAATTTCTTTTAAAATTATTGATTTAGTGATTATTGAATACAATAATACTATGATTTGAAATGTGTATATGCAACTCATTGAGATTTTATTAACTCAAACTATACTTCTTTAAAATGTATATTCCAATTTTTTTTAAATTTTCACTATTCGCATTTATTGAATGGACATATTATACCCGTATACAACAAGTTGTAAATTTACACACATATTAGCCTATATAAAATTTTAATAATAAAATTAGCCATATTTAAAGGAATTCTTTGTATTTACTGTACTGTTATTTATGTTAATCCCTTGGTTAGTCCTTTATACATTAAAAACATTTTTTTGTAACAATTTTCGATATCATTCACGGCGAAGGAGTTACACTTTGATTTGAAAATGTATTATATAATATGAGTCTTTTAGGTAAGTCAATTAATTACTAGTGATACTAGTGATATATCCTGTTACATTTTAACTTTTAATTCTATAATAATATTATTCTAAAAACTATAAGGTATGTTTATCTTTTAACAATAAAATATTATTATTCGCAGGTATTTATAAAAATAATATCTATAAAACTATATATTTTAATAATTACACGTGGATGTGAATATTTTGTAAAATTACGAACAAAAAACTTAAAAAGATTTAGTAAAGTTTTATGGGATGATTTAAAAATATGGTGAGGTATGATGGATGCATCGATCTCGTATATAATAAACTAACCATTAAGTGCGAAATTAATGTTAACACGTCTTCAACAAAATGATCGACTTATACAGTGGAATGAAATAGCCATTGTTAAGAGTGGAGTACATCAAAAATTGTTAAAGGATGTGTTCTTCACATTATGTATAAAATATACTGACTAACTATTTGAGTGGACGTTCATAGAACGGTAGGTGTACAGTATAATTAAAACGAATTGTTTCAATAACTATATCTAACTAAATTCTATTTTACTATAATATTAGTCAATTCAAATTCTATCTCTGATTAACAAATAATTTACATGTAATTTGATTGAATTGCGAATTTAAAAAAATATAGGTTAACTTAAGTTTTGTAATATCAATAGTATAAAAGCATACAAATTAATTACTATATTAGAAACAACTACTGTTGCGATTTTAATATCCAAGTAAGTATTTACTGGGCTTTCAAATGGTATCCACTGGGAATCTGTGGATTCACAGTTACAATATTAATTTTTTAATAAGCTAATCCAACTGGGATTAGACTCATCACACAACATAATTGATATATACTGTGGTGTGAGGTTCCGATAATACCACGGTTAAGTAAAGATAGATTAAGTAATCGATAGATTTTAATCAGGTAGGTATTTACTTTATCACCTAATGCTATTACTTCATATGATAATATTCAATAATTCATAGTTTAATAATCCAGAATTCAAATGATAATATAATAATTAGCAACAAGTAGATAAAACATCATAGGATTGGAAATGTTTTTTAGCAATCTCTGTTTATTCATCGGATTATTAGCTAAATTGCATAGAAGTCAACTGTTGAAGATGTAGTTGCTGTAAACAAACTTTTATAGGTATACTAAATTTTTGAATATAGATCATAGATTGCTCGTATGATGAATGTTTCAAAGATGAAGATTGATTCATCGTTATATGGTAGCTTAAATTTTAAATAAATAAATGATTCTAGTATTTCGGTAGTAATTTTATCAATGGTTCTGTTAGTCAAATGTTAATGTTACTCAACATGTGGAGGTTACAAGGTAAAAATTCATCATACGTACCTATATTAAAAATATTTTTGCCAAATATTCACTCTAACAGAAATTTGTAAAGATAGACGAGAATGGAATTTTATCACTTTAAACATGACCGCAACGAAGAGCATTCATTGGTTAATTGAGGATTTAAATCATCTGTAATATCGTAGTTAACTGATTTTATGACATTTTGATCTGATGCCAAGAATGTTACTCCCTTTGAGACTTATAAATTGTAAACAGTTTATGCAATCAAGGTTACAGTATCGCTTAGTTTCTCAAAAAAAAAAAACTTTTTTATACAAATTGGATCAAAATGCAATCATTTTTTTCAAATTGTCCTTATCCAAAGTCAATATACTATTGAAAATTATATTTGTAGCGAGTATAATGGAATATCATAAATAGGTTTTAAAACCATTTCAATGAGAATAAAGTGTAATTAAATATTATATTTGTAATTATAATAGAATATCATATTCTACGGAAGATTTGAATTGCTCTCCTCATGAACTCTGTGTAGCGAAAATGTTCGTTCGCTACTAACTGGTCAAACACCTGTCAGCTAAGCTGAAACTTGAATAAATTTTTTCAAGAAATAACAAAATATTTGTAAAACTGTCTAAAGAAAATCGATTAATAATTAAATACTCGTACGTTGAAAATTATGCAAACTTCATTTAATATTAAACTTTCAATTAAAATAATTAATTATACTAAACTATTTTGAGCAATTATTCAAATAGGTATTTCAAAGAGGAATATAATAAAAAAGAAATGCAAACATAAACTTTCAGTTAAATAATAGATATTGTCTGTATTTTTGTATTTTAAAATATCGTAGCTTTTCTAAAAATATACCCATATTATGAAATGACTTTTAATTAAAAATTCTTTAAAAAAATGAATTGAAAAAGTTAAAAATACTTATCAATTCATTTTTGTTTATATTGAATTAGTAAACAGAAATGAGATGTTTATATGACCATGAGACTTAAAAATACATGATTTATTAATGCTGAAAATAGAAAATTCAATATTTATTCAAGTATTGTGAAATAATATGAAGATCTGTTCATTTCAACAGATTTTCATGACATTCAATTCCGTTCTTGGAAAATTTTATTTTGTATATAATATTCAATATTATACAAAGAATGTAATTCCGATTCCTGTTCCGATATTATTTTTAACTGACTTTCGTAATTTATTAGCGTGATTGGAGTGACCGAATAACATCCAGATGTTGCTCAACGTATACCTAACTTCTCATAGTATCACCGAAAACACGATCATAAGATATGTCAATTATAGTGTGTGATCGTGGTCAAAAAACATGTTCAATATCTTGTTTGTAGACTTATTGTGTAAACATGTAAATATTAAGATGATGATGATAAATTTTTACGAGATCATTTAATATTACATGCACATATCGTCAGCTTCAGAAACGATTCACTTTTGAAACAATGATACAGTAAATTAACAAGGCAAACAACACTTCAATACAAAATTTCAGTCTTTAGTAATGACTTTCAATTAATTTTTCGTATCAAGAATCCTTCAAAATCTACAATTTCAATATTTTATAAATATTACATACCAATATTATCTACCAATAATGCATTGTATTCCACTAGATGAATAGGCGATATCAAAATCGGATACTTCACGTTTGATGTCATAACAATATTCCTAATTTTACTCTCAGTTGGATAGTTTCTTGCAACAATTAATTTGGATTGATAAATTTAAATTTTAGTTTTTAGAAAAGATATACCATATAATTGAGATAAATGAGGGACATCATTCTACTGTCAGAACCATATATGTAAAAGGTACTGAGTGCATTTGAATGATTCCGTTTCAAAAGTAGAATGAAACGAATTTCGCATTTGAACTTTTATTAAATAAATATAAGTGTTTTCATTATGATGATAATGAAAACGCTCCTTTTTATAGTGGATATAATATAAATTTTAATAGAACAACATATTGAGTGTAATTGTCGCGGTAATACGATCATAAAATTTATATTCATTGTATATTCGAAATTGTAATTTAATACCGTAATATAATCCTATTATTGTAAGGATCTATATAACATGATGGGTACATTTACAACTTCTCGATTTTAGCTTCATATTCATATTTCCTAAGCTATGATCATCGAATTCCGCATTCTTTTCGTGTCTTCTTACTTTAGTGATGTTAACAATATTCCACTTAATATGCGAGATAGTTAATTTTGAATTTTTAGTTCGCTGAACAATTTATGAGTCACATTTGGTTCCATTTGGTAGCGGGTTTATGAGTTTATGGTTGCTTTGAGCTTTCGTAATCCATGCATGCTGTTATTATTTTCAGAATAGAGACAATTGTTCTGTAAAATATGTTTTCTTTTTTTTTGCAAAATCCCTGCTTTGTTAATTTTAATAAAAAAAAGGGATTTCATTTGAACCATGTAAAGTAGCAAAAATGTAATATTAATATAATAATACCATTAATTAAAGTCAGTGCTTGAAGTGAAAATTGTGCCAATTAAGAAATTAATAATGTAATAAAGTGATAAATACGTTTTTTTACATATTTATGATAAACAAAATAATATTTATATGGGTAGTCACTTTTGAATATTCAATTTAATGAACTCAACATATATATGGAATAAGCAATGATTAACTCATCATTTATTTGAATTATTTTAAGTGAGTAAAAATATTTAATAGTACTAAATTTAATGTTAATAGATTCTATGAGTAAAATCTGTATCCGTTTTAGAACAGCGCTTCATCATTCATACATTTCGCGTTTAATTATTGAAGATAAATTTCAAACAAATTTTAGGTCAGCACGTTAACATTAATAATTTCTGATATTAATATTATTATTATTCATTGATTTTGCTAATTGAATTTTCCGCATTTATCATACAGTCGTATTTATGAAAATACACAGGCTAAGGATAATCGACCTTATTTTCTTTACTCAACAAATTGTTTTCGGAATATTTATTATATGCATACTAGAAGAGTATAAACAATTTATTTGAAAATTCTATTTTTATTTTTTCCCAATATAAATCGAATTATATATATATATATATATATATATATATAGGAGCTTTTCTTAACAGTTATTTAATTATAAATGAAAATTTTGCTTTTATGTAAGCAAACATATACGAACAGTTAGGGATATATAAAACTTTTATTTTCTTCAAGTGTGGGAAAATTTATTAGATGTATTTGTTATTTGTTTGAGTAATTTGCTGGCGAAACTTTTATTTTGGCTAACTGCCTAAATGAGTGGGCGAATCTCGTATTAAATTACATGAAAAAATCTGCCTTATTGCGAATTGATGTTTATGTAATCTTTTTTTTTTATTCTTTTATATTTTCTTTTTTTTTAAATGTATTTTTACTCATATCTTCTTTTGCGTTGCTGAATTTATTATTAAATGGGTCCCCGTTTATGATAGAGAAGGAACTGTGAAATTGTAATTTTTCACAAGGCACAAACATATAAATTAAATTATTTTTTCGTATAAAAAATATTAAAAAAATTAAAACATTTTTCCATGTTTCTACATTATTTATTTAAAGATTGAGTCATAAAAGTGTGGGTATAAAACTGAATCCGAATTTTTAATAATGTTTTTATTCTCTTTTCCTTTTTTTTTGAACGATTTTTTATAAGAACGACAAAGCGTTAGCTAAAGACTGAAAGGGAGGAAAAATAGCAAGTGAAAAAAAGTATATACTTAATTTTTTTTAAAATTATTAATTAGGTGCTTCTTTGATTTTTTTTTTCAAATGATGTTTTAAAAATATTTAAGAAGAATTTTCATCTTGCCATATCATTTATAATTTTGTTAATTTAAAATGAATTAAGACAATTAGAATCAAAAGTTTCCATGATTGGAAATCATGATAACATTATTGAAATCAAATATCAAAATTAAACAAACAGGCTATTTTAGACGTATGTATTTTGAAAAAGAAGGCACAATAAATTACATTAATTAATTAAATATTATAGTATTTATTATTAAAATTACTTTATTTCGCATTATTTGATAACGAACATCAAGGATGTTCGTTCGGTTCAATTATATAATAAAAAAATATATAAAATGTTTAAATATTATTTTGTTAATTATATAGTGTTGTTTTATAGTTGACTACAATCGTCTATGACCAACATATATATTCGAATACTTGTATTGTAATTATACTTCTATTTTTAAATTTATAATATTTTTGTGGATTAAGAAAATGCTATTGTATTTTATAAAATATTTAAAAGCACAATACAATTGAATAATATACTTTTAAAAATTTCAAAGTTTGTTGAGTTCGAAAGAAATTGAATCTACAAAATAATAAAATTTATAACTTTCGATGTTATTTTCAATAATAATATTTTTTATTTCTCCTAAATTATCGAATACTTTATATTCATATCAAATTACAATTTCATAATTAAGAAACATCTTTTAAAATTGATCATAGATATTCTCTGATATTTTCGTCAATATTCATTTATAATAAAAGCAAAATGATTAATGCTAAAATATTTATTCATACATAAAATATGTTTAAACAAATGTCTATTTTATTGTATACAAAATTAAATTTTTCAGTTTAGGCAACTAAATATGGAGGTGCAAATATGTAGTTTAAAATATTAAATTTTCACAGTAGTATTGAACGATATTTTTTTAAACAAAATTATAAACATAAACTTTATATTTAATTACACTTTTTTTTTGTCTTAAATATTAAATAAATTCCATTCACATTTTATATAATGAAAATACTTTTCAAATTTGTAACACTAAATTCATTAATTTGTAATATTCAAACTTTCAGCATCCAAAATATTCGCAAAAACGAAAAATATATTTTTAAAACTTTGTAGATGAGAAATGTGTATAAATTAATTTTTTTTCTTCACTAATGACATATTGATTTATTAAAATCAATCCAATTGTTAATATTAAAATTTCATATTTTAAAAAACACCGTTCAAAAATATCAGAGATATATCCTTTTAAAAATCTTTAACATTATGATTTTTGAAAAACAGAGACTAAATAAATTCTATATTGTGTTATGATTGTAATGTTTTTCTACTTTTAAATTGCAATTTAATAATTTTAAGATAAATTATGATGTGACACTATTTAAAGAAAAGAA
This sequence comes from Penthetria funebris, assembly GCA_027564355.1. NCBI lineage: Eukaryota > Metazoa > Arthropoda > Insecta > Diptera > Pleciidae > Penthetria > Penthetria funebris. The sequence goes on along the minus strand of JANSTX010007825.1, from coordinate 12,704 downwards.
ATATACATTTCCAAAAATTTCCCTCAGGATAATTTACAATAAATTTTCTTACCAAAAAAAATTATTAGTAAAAAATAAAACTACTTAACACTAAATATTATTCACAAATAAATTAAAAATTTTCGTAAAAGATGTTTACCGAACAAACCAAACGAATCTACTGAATTATTTTATTTAAAAGTCTAATTGCCAGAAGTTTTAAAAAGAAATAAAGAAAATGTTTAACACGTCATATGAAATAAAAAAGAATTTATTTTACTGACGAATTTTCTTTTATAATATTATTGAAAATTTAAATGACTTTTTTCTTTTTTATTTAATTCATTGAGCTTTTCTCCACATACAAATACACGCTTATTATAATAAAAATGTTATATTAAAAAAACTGTTTTCAAATAAAATAGAATATTATTGATAATTTTTAATACATCAAAATTATTGCGTCTTAATAATATTTATGTGAACGTATGAAAGAAAACACAATTTTATTAAACAATGTATTATTATATTAAAAGTTCAAGAAAAACTTATTTAAACTTTTGAATTTATGACCTCATATCCGTAATTTATCATTTTTATAATCATATAGCATATCATAAAATGGATAGTATCATCGGGCAAATTTAGTCATAATTATTTTTAATAATTTTCTTATTTTATTTTGAATCGTTAAATTTGTTCGACGTTACGATCTTAATATAGTGATTTATTTATAAATATAAAATTTTGTTTTCTATTGAAAATAATTATTCGTAATTAAATTTCAATTTTAGTTTTTTTTTTTTTTGAAAATTTTAAAAAGTAAAAATTGAGACATTTGTTAAATATTGCTTAATAAAATATGTTAAACCTGCGTACTTAGTATATTAAACAAATGACGTAAATTGTCAGAAAATGTAATTTTCCAATTTTCTGTTTTAATTTTCTTTTTAAATTTTTAATTCCAGTGAACTTTCAAGGTTAATGTGGGTTTTAAATGCGCTTCAAAATAGTTTAATTATAAATATAATTATATATTTAATATTTTTTTCAATCATACAATTGTTTGAGTAAACACGCAGAAGTCTGTTCCGTTTGAATTTGAAGGTGAAACCTGAAGTTTGAATCGAGAATATTTTTTGTGGCGCATAAAATATGAAAAGCGATGATCAAAATATAAAAATTACGAAACAAACGTCAGAAATGGGCTACATAAAGTAATTCAACCATTTAATATTTAAATGAATCTATACGAATATCACTAAATCTATGCATCTATTATTGACAACAAAAAATCTAAAAAGTTCCTAAATAAATACTTTGCTGACCAAATTACTTCGCCTGATAATCGTGTTCATCGGCTCAAGATTCGACAATTGACAGCACCATGATCTTTTACCAAATAACTACACAAATATTGAAAACGTTGATTATCGGTCGAATGTACCATTTGATCAGTATATCAGCGAATGAGCAACAAGAATTCGGATCTATTAAGCGCAGTTCGCCACATTAAAGCAATTTTTTAAAATTTTCTATTTAATGACAATCCAGCAATTTTTTTGCAATACATTTTGGACGGACATTCTCAGTGCTCGTTACTGACAAATTTATATGTTTAGGATCAGTTATCACAACAAGCGGTAAAATATAGATGATGATATTTAACATAAAATAAAGTATGATTGGATCAATTGGATATCGGTTACCAGCAGTGAATTGATCGACTCTTTAGAACGTTTGAAATTAACTTCCGGATAGTGAGTTGATTTTTGAAAGAATTGCTCCATAAATTGAACTTGCTTTGCCACATCTTGATTATATGTTAATATCATTGTTTATAGAATCCCAAAGAAGTTATTCCATTTCATAAAGATACGAATTTGTAATTAAAGAGATGTAATTATATATTTTGTATTATGTTATGTTATATATTACGAGTATGAATATAAACTGATAAGTAATCTAATAATAACTGGCTATATACTCGTACACGAACGTTTATTTTGGGAAAAATAAATTAACTTTTTTTTTAGTACAAAATACCTCATAAAACCATTCAGAAAGCATTTTATTAAGTTGTTTCTTTTTAATATTAAATACAATCAATCATGCTTAACGTATAATTCAATTTTATATTCAAAGTGATATTTCTTATGCATTTCAACATTCTTCCTGTTCCCTATTCCAGTTTACCATTCCATTGATACACCACCCTCATTCTTTATTCTATTATTATTAAATTGTACATAAATGGATTTATATATGTGTATGTGGGGGGATGGTAATGGTTTGTGTACATAATAAGTGTAGAAAGATGCCAACTAAACGCGTGTCAAATAGCTAATTATTTGAGGTGGTAAATTTGCAGTTATATTATGATACTGTCATGTATTATATATTAAAGGCGAGGGTTGGTTATAATATGGTTATAAAGTAGTGATTTAATGGTTGTTTGCTTAACTTTGTCTTGTAGTAATTGTTTGTTAATTGCTTATATAGAATTTGGAAGAAGTAAACTTCAATACTATATATGCTTACATATTATTGTCATAATTTGCTATTTTATCTAAATTAAACAAATAAAAACAAAGTTAATTTATTGTACATCATTTTGAGGAGACGTCATTTTACTGAAATTTTAATTATTGTTCATTACGAGCGAATGAGACTGTTTCGATTAAAATCTGGAACTGCCTTAGAAGATGACTTCATTATCGTAGAGTTACGAAATGTTAAAAATAATCAACACATACTCATTTTCCTACACAGGAAGACTTATACAATGTCAACGATCTTCATAGTTTTATTCATCATCATCATCATCTCAGTCATGTACACGGCATTGGTGTATAGGCTATCACTACGGTGTAACTGTGACGTTTATAATATTATATGCAGTAACCTCAATGATAGTCAGTCATTCCAATCGTCCCTAAACAGTAGCCTTATATCTTCGAAATTGGTAACCTACAACAGAAATACAATTTTACTCATAATTAAACTTCAATTGTGTCTGTAAAATGCTATCTCAATATCTCAAAATAAGACGAACATTTTTTTTTATGATTTTTTGTTTAAGGTGATAAACTATGCTATAGTATTATCAGACAAGATGGTGTAAAATGAATCTTGTGATTTAAATTTCTTACAATTTTATTATTAACACCTGGGTGTTGTTTGATACCATATTTGCGATTCTATTATCTGGCATTTTTTTGACATGGTATCTCCAATAACGCCTTCTGGTACTTGTCCATCTTACTATGTCTTCAGTTCTAATTCTATCTCTGAGTGAATGACCGGTGATAGTATAATACGTAAGATCTTCATATACACTTTTTAAGATCGTAACTGATTACCCGAACATAATTGAACTTTTAGAACTGTCTAAAATATAACCCAGAATTCCAATCCTATTGAAGTATTTTTCCATATAGATTTTGTTTTATTCTACAGGGTTAAGAAAACCAGACAAGCACGTGATCAAATTCCACTTCTTTTGAATAATAATTGTATTCATCATCTCATTTATAATACCCAACTATGCAATATTATACATGCTAAACTATAGTTTATAAATGTTACAGTTGTTTAATTTTATAACTAATAAAATTGTATAATATAATTTTCTATGAATAGGTAAATATGTGTGTGGAAAATCCATTAGTAAGACATATTAAAAAAAAGAAAAGAAGGAAAAGACAAATAAATAAATGGTCTATATTTTATCATAATAAAAGTGACATTAATGATTCACCTTTTCATTACACCTTGCTTCACTACCTTTAAAGGCCGTTGGCCAAATTGAGAATTTGCCAAAAATTTACTTAGCAAAAGAAAAGCACAATCTAAAATTATGTAAATAAATGAAAAATTTTTACAAATTACTATTACTACAAATTTATTATTTTATCTACGATTATTCCTAATATTTTATAATTTATATATTAGAATAATTTTCATGACCTATTTTATTAATAATTTTAATTGAGTGTAAAGGAAAATCGTGTGTAACAAACAATTATATTGGAAAAATCTACAAGTAAATTTTTATATCATATATTTTAGCTTATTTCTCTAAATTTTTGAAAACGAACAAAACAAATAAATAAAGAAATTTTAAAATTAAAATAATGTCAACTGAAAATAGTTTTTTGATCTTGACCCAATATTTTCTTTTCACAATTTTCAACATATTTAAATGCTAAAAATGTTTTGTGAAGTTGTGAAATTTCGTATCAATTCAAAGTAGTATTAAATTAAGATTTTAATTGATTTTTCTTTAATTTATTATAGTAAATTATTATACTACTCGTATATTATCTGAGGTTTGAAAAATTCCGAATATTATAACATTTATGATTAATTTCCACTTAAATTGCATTATGTGTACACTTTTCGTATTCAATGGAGAAAGTTTTAGACATAAAATGGTTTAAATTTGGAAATAAGCCAATAAATTTCATTGGAATGAATAATACACCCAGAATATTAATAAAAGAATGGTATATATATATGCAATGATGCAACAATAAATTTCATCAGTTCTAAAATTGCTTAGATCCACTCTATTCAAATTGGAATAGTTTTGGTTAAAATTTAATTGAAGAAAAATTTAGTTCAAGTTCAAGAGACACTTTTATAATAATAGAATTAAAATGCATGAACTATCGTCATTTAAATGAAAATGTTATATTATGAAAACACATGTTATGTACACTACATCATATGGTCACCACAGTGGTGCATAGGGCTGCACTAGACGGTATTGCTTTACCATTTCTAACATGCATGCGTATAACATCAAATGTGAACTCAAATAACAATAATTAAAATTTAATAACTGCCGAATACAGGATTCAGCTACCTAGTTTATTCTGGATAAATAATAGGATATAATTAAAATTTCATTGCATTCGCATTTCTTAATTGCATTAATGGCAAAATATGAATATCTGTTAAAAAGTGTAGAAAAATATAGAAGAAGACTCTCAAGCGAGAATGCTTCATTGAAAAAGCTGTTAACAGTATTTGGAAGTGGCGCGTAAACCAAAGATTATGGTTCGACATCATCATGATTATTCTTAAATAGTTGTTATTTAAATTCCAAAAATATCAAAAGTCAATGAATTTTAACATCAAAATGCGACATATTTATACAATTTTAGAAAACTTTTGAAACAAATGGAATATATGAGACGAAACTACCATACGAAGGAACCTTTAAATGTCTGCATACAACAATGGTTTGATGATGACACTAAAACACATGTTTGTATAAACATATCTCATCATCATTAACAAATGATGTGAAACTCTTACAAATCAAAAATATGAAAATAATCATAATTTGATTTTTCCGATAGGAAAATATAGAATTAAAGATGAGTTGCATTACCTATAGACGTTAATTAGTTACTCCGTTCGTCACCAAATATAGCTATTCGTCGTCATCCTTGAAATATGAACAAAAGGATGTTAACTTCAAACTTGAAAACATTTGATATAACATCAACTATTTAAGTAAAAATACTTGAATTTTAGTAACTATCGTAAACTGTTGTAATTTTAAACATTTAAATTTATTTTTTACACAGAGCTATACTACACAATCACCGTTTCGAAGTATGATAATTTTAATTACATGATTTTAAATCGATTCGATAATCACATGCATTTCATTCATCATTTAAATCGCTGTCCAAACGGCTATCGCTGTACAAATAACAGGTTTCCTTATAATGTTCAAATTCGCATTACCAAATATACACTATAAAATTTTCTTAATCTTAGGCTTCTTCTGCTTCTTCTTCCATGTCTTCTGTGTTACTCAAGAGCGGCGTTTCTGCTTCTCAATAAATCTATTACTAAATAAGTTTCTATCTTTTGTATCGTCACACTCACTGCATTTAATCTTTTTAAGAATTTTTAAACAATTGACAACCGAAAATGGATTGAAGGATAGTGTCATAAGTTCAAAATCAAGATTTTGAGAAAAGGTGTGTAGATGTTTTTAAATTGTTAAACTTTAGTGCATGTGATGACGTCGTAATGTCTATTTCAATGGTATAGTTTTAAAATATAGTATTCTAGTTATAAAGAGAGCATAACACAGTGTTTGAATATATAATTTTTTAAATTTATGCTTCATATGGTTAGTATTCGTTCTCAATATTCTTATCTCAATTATATCTATAGCCACAGTCTTTAATATTTCGAACCGTGAATCATTGTCGATTTAACTACAGTTTGATACACCTTGCCCTGTACTTTTGGTGGCAACTACCTATTATAATAATACTCAAGAAACCGATGTTCATGTGATCTAATCATACTATACTAGATATTGAATGTTTCATGTGAATAGATAATATACATAATGAAACTCGACCATATACGAGTATGAGTACATATATTATATTAGTTGTGTACAATATTATTACTTTGTCTTGAATGCAAATAGGTATGCACAGGTGGATATACTCGTAAATCAATTATATTAAATCTTTCTTTCTGAATATAACATTGAATACGATGATGGTTTTTTTTTTCTTCTTTTGAATTGGTATGCAAAATTCTTTTCATCTTTGACATACCTCGTTAAATGGATATATAGACCAGACATACCCGAATATTGAATAAAAACTATTGTGATTAAAAGAATTCATGCACAGGTTGTCCTTCCTTGGCTTCTTTTCCCAATTGCTAAAAATAAATCAAACAATTATATCTAGAGTCGAATACCTACGTACATTATTTTGTAATACATAAGATATACGGGCGCTCTAATATTATGTTTACGTTTTTATTTATAAAGTGCAAAAAAATCTCTGCGACAGATTTTACTTAAAAATAAAAATAGTGACGTATTTCAAATGTTAAAAATATTAACTTTATCAAAAAGTTTGTTACTAAAATATACTTTTGTAACTAAAACAAAAAAAAAAAAATGTATGTTGTTTGAAATTATTTGAAATGAGATGTAATTATTGCACAAGTATTGTCCATTAGTGGTCATGACATCTGATTACTGTAATATATTATTACATTTTATTCAAAGTAATGTAACGCTTAATAACTACATAACTATAGTAATATAAATTTCTACTTATAAATGGTGCAATTAGTTTTAAAATTACAATTATGTTAATAAATTATTGATGTATTTTATGAAAACCATGAGTATAAACCTATTTTCGAATTAAAGTCATAATAAAAAGGATATGCTTATCGCCAGATGAACTGCGCATGATGTATCGAGAATCAACTCTAACTCTTGGTGACGCCAATGACAAGAATAGCGTTGAGTTTAAGGTCATTATGTATTTGTGGTTTATAGCCCCAGAGAAAGTCGTTCAATGTAGTGACATTGGTGATCACTTTCCCATCAGCATTTCTTGAGATTATATGAATATTGCAATTTTCTCTCAATAAATTGATTGTGTCACGAGATATAGGGCATGTTACAATATATTGTTGAAACCACAGGTCCTCCAAACCATTTTCATCAATTTTTGTAAACAACATGTCTCTATATCTCTTTATTTTTAAAAAAAAATAAGTCATACCAGCGTTTAATGCACATTATACAGTTAAATTTTTTGGATATCATAGAACTACAAAATTTTTATGTATAGATTATTCATACTCCATATAATTTTGGTTAACATATTTTTTTATACTAGAGTACATTTGTTGACTTAGGCTATTGATCTTTTTATATTAATACGGTAGGTACTCAGAATGTACACATATCATATTAATAATATTAAATTATTCATTGGGAAAGGAATTTATCAACACAAACTGATAAATTTAATTACATAAATTTTATCCACAATGTGACTCGAACTAATGTCTACTGCCAAACAATAAATGTTAATTTTGATAAGAATTAGAAAAAAAATTATGGTCGTTATAATGTTTAAAAATTAAGGGTATTAAAAAAGGTTATATTATTTTGAGTTAGGGTAGTTTATTACGAACATCAATGCAAAAGAGAAAAGCTAGTATTAGGTAACCATGAACGTTAGAAAGTGTACAAAAACTCAAGTTCAGAACATGTTTTGCTTCAGGATTTAGAAAATAACTTTTTTTTATCCTGGAGCAGAATAAGTGAGTCACCTGAATTGTTCTCGTAACTTATTACTGTAAGACCAAATTATTTTTACCGTGAGACTATATTAGTTTTACGGTTAGACCACATATCAATTCTTATTGAAATAATATAAATTTGTATGTCAAAGTTGGTCCTTAACTTACTGCATTCGATGTTCCTGCATCATTTGCTTCTAAACTACATCCAACTCAATCCTATATCACATTCATAATGTCCATAATATTGTTTTGTTTTTGGACAAAATCTCTATTGCAGAATAAGTGCTTCATTTGAATTGTGTTCGGAGTACTGGAACGAATTTCTGGATTTTTACCCAAAAATAATATAACAGCTCAAATAAATACTTTACGTATTCTATAACCGCGAACGCACATGAAAAATTATTATCAGGCTTCTACTTATTCTTATTATGGTTCTGAATTCAAAATAAGATTCATATGTCCAGGAAGGATTCCTTTAATTCCAAATCAGACATTTTTATTATAATAGATTAATCGTCTCTCACTTGTTTTCGTTGTACATATTGACTTATGTCGTAAACTGTAGGCTATATGTGAGAGTCGAGAAGAGAGAAGAAGAGGCAGACACAGTAAATATATAATATATTGATTGTTAATTACATTGTGGCTTTTCATTGCAAATAAAATATAAAAACAAATTAACACATCAATTTTTTTTTTATTTTAGAAGATACATTAAGATTAATACATGATTTTTATGTCCAATAATTAGCTTGATAAGGGTAGTATGTAGGTATTTATAGATGTATATATATATATATATATGATTCGGAATTAATACATAATAATACTTTGTATATTTTATATATAATGATTAAAATTAGTGCTTTTGGTGAATTATAAGGCGAAGGACAGCGGATAAAAGGAACTAAAAATGTAGATATTTTTCTTCCTTTATTTTTGTTATTTTATCTTATATTCATTTCTAAACAGTTAATAATTCTATAATAAATAATAAAAAAAAATAAATTATTTAGTATATATCTGCTAATCATTTGTATTAAATATGTATTATACATATTTTATATAATGAGTTTTACAGTGGTTTACTTTATATTTGTTATACAATACTTTGAGTAATAATTCCCTTATTAATCAATAGATTATTTATTAGCAATGGAATTGGAAACATAGTCCCTATCAAAGTAAGATATATATATATAAGCAAATACATTTCAAGAATTTAATGTTTAATAGCTTCTACTTTTAGTATTATCAAAGTTCGTATTTTGTTACTGAAAATATTTTTGATTTTGATTTTTTTCTGATGCATCAGAAGTAATATACTCTTATTATATACACTTAAATTATTAGCTACTATCTAAATTTGAAATTGATCAAATTTATAAAAAGTAACATTTAAAAAACCCTTAAATTAATTTGTTAGTCAGAATAGAAAAGAAAATACATATAAATTGTTTTTCCTAATTACTATAACATCTATGAATCAATATTGATAATTTGATTCATTTATAATTTTATGTATTATTTCTATCAATTAAATGTCATTGAATTCAGTTCGATCACTACCATCTTCGATTATGTGAACAAAATTCACATTTAGGGAAATTACTATTATATATTTTAAGAAATATTAATAAAATTATCGATTATATCATTAATGCCAAGTTCAGTAATTTCCACCGATCAGACTTCATGGGTATAGGGAATGTGCCCACAACAACATGATATAAACTTCAATTAAAAAATTGTAGAAATAGTCGGACGGATTTGAGTGAAAGCATATATAATAATCTAATCAGTAATCCATCCGTAATAATACCTATATAATAATTGGTTTTTATTTGTTAAATTTGAATGTTATGCTAAAGAAAATTTGAGAAAATAATTTATGACATCAATTCATTTATGAAATCCAAAAATATAGTTGGTGATAGAGTGATATATGTGGAATAACTGAATTATTTAATTCACTTACATAACACCGGAAACACTATTACAGTATCGTGTTCTTTTTGTAAGTTTGATGTAAAAACAAACAACTAACCACCAAACTATGTAGCTTATAGGCGACAAAGTGCATGTTTGACAGTATATTAGAAACTAATGTGGGATTTCAATTAAAATTCCAAGTGTATTGCCCTATAGCGTAAATGTTGCGATGATAATTAAATACCCTTAACGTTTATCGCAACTGTTATTATGAAATTTCGAATTTTTTTTTTTAGAAAGTATCCGATAACAAGTTATTGTTCTCGTACGTGCCAATTTCTCGGAAACTGCAATGGTAGTTCGTTGTATTCATTTTGAAGATATTTCAATGACATTTTAAAATACAATCATAATAATTATTTATTTGTACGATTTAATTCAATATATAATTCTAATTCTGTTTAAGATATTTTGTTTTTATATTAAGTATTGATTAACTTGTATAACATTTTTTTAAAAGGACAAATGATCGTCATGACTAAATTTTGTACATCATAAATAAAATGTTAAAGGAAATTTAATAAAAATAAATCATCATTATGAACTTGCTGGCCGAAAAAAATGGATTTTAAAAAATTTTAATCAATCAAATTTCATAAATTCTCCATCTTCACTATCTAATTTCTTATTCTTCTTACATTGTTTTCTTTTGTTATATTCTAAAGATATCAAAAATAAATGTGTGAATTTATTTTGTTTGGCTTGTTTCTTGTTTTGAATAAAATAGCCAAAGATATTCATAACTAACATTAATAGTGTATTTTTTTTTTTCAATTTTTAACTAACAAATATTTATTATATATATTTTTAAAAATATGTTTTTAATATATTTTTGTAAGTGTAACTACAGTATAAATATCAATTTCAATTTGCGTCGACTACCTAAAAAACATTGGTTTCTAAAAAATAAAAAAAAAAACGATTGGAATCAGAAATGAAAACACGATATGATAAAGGAAACAATTTAATTTTTATAAAATTATAATTTTAAGTAAATTTTCTTGTTTTATTTTGGGGATAGTATATTAAAAAACGAAAATATCCATTTTACAACAGGAAGACGCGTCTGTAAATAATTTATTATAATGATCATGTATAAAATAAAACATGTTTTACTTAGTTGCAATGGTTACAATAATTTAGTATTTTATTTTAATTTAACTTTTACCTATTATTTATATACAATTTTGAAAAGTAATAAAAAGTAGTAAAAATAGTTATTTTAATTTGTTTATAAAATTATACAACCATTTCTACACGAAAGGCACCATTTACTTTCTATTATTTCTTCATTTTTTAATTCAAATAAAAATTGATACAACATTTAAGAATTAGATAAATTTTTTAAGAATTCCATATTTATTTTTTTTTAAATTTTATTATAATCTAAATTTTTAAATATAAAATACTGATGTTTTAATTTTAATAAATATTTATAAAAAAAATAAATAAAAATATGTTTGAGCCTTTCTGATAAATTATAAATATAAATAGTCAAAAATTAAAATTAGATATATAGAATTAAATTATGTTAATCAAAGTAGTAAAAATTTAAGTTAAAAAAAGGTTTTAAAAATATAACATATATATTTGATAAATTCAGTATGATCAGTTTCTGATCTTGTATATTGTACCTTTAATCATCAATATAATAGAACAATTTAAAGCAATCACAGTTCTAAATCAATGATTGATTTAATTACAATTGTAACATTCGCAATAAAAATTACGCGAAGTAGTAAGCGTAAAATAGGTGTGGAAACAATAATCAACTTTTTCAAAACTAATAATAAAAAGCAAATTTTTTTAATTTTCATACAAATTTTTTAGAATAAGTGTTTCCGAAAGTATCGAAAAAACTTTCCGCGATGATAGTCGGTCATTCTATTTAAAACCAACTAGATTCAATTAGAGTCATATTTAGTAGAATTTGCCATAAGAAGCGAGAATTAAAGCTATCTACTTATTCAGTGTTCTAAAAATATTTTTATTATATCATTATTATATATTAAGAGTATGTAGCATTTTAAGTAATGATTACAATGGAAAAGCTTACACCTAATCCCAATGTTCAGGCGTTCAGGAGATATTAAAAATGTTCATATAACGACCACCTCCGTTGATCATATTTTCCTGATACAGAAACTCAAAACAGTTCAAAATATCAAAATCAATATACAATGTCAATCTGAGTAATTGTAAAACATTTTCGTACATTTAAAAAGGAGTTTAATTTATCTAATTTTTTGGGGCTTGTATCAGGAAAGCATAACTGCTAGAATCTGGTGAAAAGTTTCAAGTATGATAAGTAGATGTATGAGACACATCCGAAATCTATGTTGTACGATAAAGTTGGTTCTTTATACCATTTTATAATATCGTTCAAAATTCTTTTAAAAGCACATAATAATGTTAAAGGAGTACACTTTAAGTATTTATCTGTCTTCACTATAATGATATTTGTAGTCTATAAGTTTTTTATTATATAATTTTTTATTAAAATCGAAGTTAAATAATGCTGATCGATACCAAAATTGATCAATTTTATATTATATTAAATCAGATATTAAATAAATGAATATAATTATATATATATATATATATATATATATAAAAGTATTTATGTATGT
>JANSTX010007814.1:0-19752 GCA_027564355.1 Penthetria funebris | reverse complement strand
GACATTCAATCCGGGTATGTTCTTCAAATCCTGAAAATGGCTTCCAATTTTTGAAAAGTCGTTTTTATTACTGAAGTTAACATAATTGGATGTTTGTTCCTAACCCAACTAACGATCTAATACCTACAATTTTTGAAACTCAACTCATTGGATGATTGATTTTAGCACTAACTCTATGGACATATATACTTAATATGATGATATGATATGTGCTGTGAAAATTGTTATATGATATGTTCTACTTTAAACGAACCTATTTTTCACTTCCAGTAACTTAACAATTTTCAGCTATAAGAGTTTATTTTTTATAGTTCTTCAAATAGTAGTTTAAAAGTTCATTGAAAAATATATTTATGCATAATAACTTTCTATAGCATTCAAATAATAAATTAAGAAGCTTCTAAAGATTATCGATAAAAATTTTCAATAGAAAAGTTTTAACAATTTGCAGTTTAAAAACTAAAATATATTTTCTACAAAACTATCAAATAATTGAAATCTTTGGGCTCTATCAGGGAATTGCAGTTTTTAGCACATAAAAATTATATATACTAAGAATATAAGAATTTAATAAATTTAAATCAAAATTGATTCTTTCTAAAGGATATACGACAATTAATTTGACTCCTTAAAATATGAGTACATAATCTATCCTGTATATAGTTACATATACGTTCATATACAGTCTAGGTATATCTTCAAAAATAAAATTATCTTCAATTTAACTTATCAAAATAATTATAGAATTCTTGATTAAGTTGTGTAAATAAAATTTCGAAATTATTATTTGTGCAATGTAATTTTCTGAAAAGGATTTAAGACTATTCAAGTTTCTGACTCTGAACGAAAATGTTAGTCGAGACTAGATGATGTCAAAGAGAAAATTGAAAAGTTCTATATTATGTTCAATAATACTTGTATGTTAAATTCATATGGTATGAGGTAAATCGCTTTTGAAGTTTTTACTACAAGGATGTGCTTTGAATTTTGAATAAATAATTACTATATAGGAGAATTAAGTGTGTTTATGTGTAGTAAGGAAATTGAAATAACTATGACAGGGTTATTAGTTAATGTTTCTTTCGATTATGAATTATGACCTACATATGAATGATAAACTTTAGAAAGTTGATAGGTTTTTAAAATAAGAATTAGACTTATGAACAATCACATCAATGCATATGTCAATTTATTCATTTGGAAACACTTGAATGTAGAGGAGGCAATATCGGATATTTTTTTATTTCTTACATTCCTAGTATTTCCTAAATATACATACTTAATTTCGACATATAGAGCAAATTTTCGCTATTAAAATTAGCGAATACACTTCAATTTTGTCCCTGCATGTTAGATTCTCATTTATCCATAAAATATCTACTGTAAAATATACAAGAGGAAATGTAAAATAATTTTTTTTTTATAGACAATTGCATTGATGATTTTACCATATAATTTATAATCAATTCCTTGTTAGTGCATGTCTTTAACAGTAAGAAACCATAAATTATTAACACTCCTTTTTGGTAATGTAATTTAAATATATATATCTATGGTGTATATTTATTTTAAAATATAATTTTAAGGAATCATCCAGAAATAATGTCTATTATTACCTAAACATTAATAGATCCGGCACGTGCTACCATCAAATATATGATAATTTACATCATTTATAGAGATTTTTTTTTTATTTTTGTTCCATTGTTATACTAGTGCTCTTCTTCAGAAATGCATAATGAATATTATGCTATACACGGCATATTTTACTCATAAATTATGTATTCTTCATTCAATTTACATAAAAAGTAAATTATGCTGAAAGAAAATTTTGTTCTGGAAATTTATTTATTCAGAAATAAAAAACTCAAGCTCTCAACATTTAATGATGATGGTACTTCATAGAATTAATCATATTATGTGTGATCATTTTCTTTTCATGTAATCTTATCAGATAAAATGCATCCTTTTTAATATTAACATTTAAACAATATGACAATGTTAACAAATGACTAGAAAATGCAACAACGATAAAATTTCGACCATGGAAAAATGCAATGCATTCATGAATCTGATAATTTACAACAACTTTAATTTATGGTATCATCTAATTTTTTTTTTTTTTAAATGAGTGACTATATATTTTATAGTAAGGAACATCTCTGCGGGTATCACTCATATAATCTTCCATTTACGGATATACCATTATACTCGACACACCACAGGATATATATTTCCGTTTATATAAGTATGTATGTATATTATATTAAAGGTTTATATGACCATATTGCGGAAGTGGGTGCAGTATAGAATGATAACTAAAAAGGTAATGTATAAATTAGTAGTGTATTAAAAACGAGAAGAAAATTATAATACATGAGTCATATAATCTTAGCCATCCACTTGAGCAATTTAAATTTAAAAAGAAACTGTACAAACTCGAGAAACCTTAGGTAAAAAGAGTGACAGTGAAAGCTTCCTGAGTAGATTATGCCTATCCTCAGGTGTCAAGCGGAGCATTGTTAGTTAATGCAACATAAATAAAAACCTTCCCTTATTTCACATTCTTTTTGTATCTATTCTCGAATTATATTCAGTTTCTTCCATGGCCCGATATGTTAATTCTATTTAAAAATCTTCTGACATTTTCATTTGACACAGTATTTGGACGACAAGTAAAATCATTTGGCATAACCGCCAAGAAATTGACCGAATTTACATAGTCATATTCATAGTTTTTTTCACATTCCCATCATCTTGCACCATTTATCACCAATATTTTTGCTTTAACAATCCACATATTGTAAATGATTTTGCAAGATAAAATTTATTATACCCGTACACGCCTTTTAATATACCACAATAATATATTGGAATTGTTAGTATAAATTTATTTATACTTCTGTAAACTGGGCTATTTGATGTTATCTAAAGAAATATCAAAATATTAATGGGAGTTTAGGTGTCCAGTCTTGCTTCAGACATATGTGACTTAAAAAATTACTTTCACAAAAAAAAAAAACAAACTAGAAAACGAAAGAGCTGATTAGAACGTTTCGGCGACGAACCCATACTATTTTTAATTATTTCCATTGAGTTAGAATATTAAAACACGAGAGCAGTTCATAGTTTGACCAAGTTCTGTATTATATTTTTTATTAAAAAAATACTGTCAACGAATCATAGTTGACATTTTAGGGTTACTTTTGAGCTTCATGTTGGATTAGAACCTGGTCAGTGATAGCGGTGTTATATTTAAATTGTTCAGTTTAAAGTTAATATGACAATCAATCTATTAGCCTTTATATAGAACTTGTAACATTGTGATCAAGAAGCAAATAAATTTAAAATTTATTAAATTTTTTTATTGAAGTTGCAGCTCAATCAATTTCCATTATGTTTGTTTTAAGTTTCACTAGACTACTACAAACTACTGTTTTCTGATTTATTCTTGAGCAATTATTAAATAAAATACAATTTCATAAAATTAATTAGAATGATTTATTTTTTAGATGTTCAGTTTATGTGATATCATGCCACAAGAAGTGATTCGAAATTAGTATAAAATTTATTTTGCAAATCTGTCATTCATCTGTTTGAAGTTAAGCCGCCTTAGAAAACGAACAAAAAAAAATGTTTTTTTTTTTTTTATTTTAGATTAAATGATAATTTCTATGCATGACTCATTATGGGATATACTGAAATATTTGTGATTTATGGTCATAGTTAAAAAAAAAAAGTACTAACCAAATTATGAATCAACTAAAATTCTCAACCAAAACTAAACAAAAAGGTTATACTTTTTCCATTGCGTAATGTGAGTTCGTAAATTAATTAATTACTGCGTAACCGTACATAAATAATGAAGCATATGCTACTACTGCGATATGTACGCAGTAATGAACTATAACATTATAAATCGGCATTTAACAAAAAAAAAAAATCGCCTTACTTCTTAAAATTTTAAAAATTTTGGGTGGTCAAAGTAGCAGGAAAAAAAAGACAAATCTGAAGAGAACGAAAGGCAGATAAAAACTTTTCGTTTTTTGTTTTTAGTTTTTTAGTTTTTTAGTTTTTTGCTTCTTATGTTTTAGTTATATGTACTTAAATATTGAAATTGTTCGATGGCTTTTTCAATTTTTCAATGCTTTCTTTGAGATAGCCATATTGACTAAGTAACAAGAATCGATAAATACCTGTAAAGATACAGGATAATGTAAATGGACATACATTCATTGCCTTACATACATGTTTTTTTGTTTTTTTTTAAAGATATTTTTTTACTTATTTCTAAATTAACAGACTAAAATATGATAAAACCATTGCAGTAAATTTAACGACGAACATCTTCAAAGAATAGAAATTCGAGTCCAGATTTACTATATTTCACCCAACCTTTTTGCTACCCCTCATTCTACTTTTATGAATGAATTAATGATTTTTTTTAAATAAGAAAATTTTAAATAATTAATTTTTGTTATTATTCAATTTTATTCAATTAATGAAGTTACGAGTTTATAATTTAGTTAGGAAAAGTTAGTATTTTTTTAATTGAATTCATCCTCATTAACGTTGGTTTTTTCATTTTTTTTTTCGTCTCTTAAACGATGTAATTGTCTTTGGTAACATCAAAAGGAAATTTTTTTTATAAGAGTATAATTTGAATATATAAAGAGTTTTAATATATACAATTTTGTCATGGAATTTTCTAGAGCAATTTACACCGAATTGCACCAAAATTGGCAGCTGTATCCTTGTAATTCGCATTGCT
The DNA here is from genome assembly GCA_027564355.1 of Penthetria funebris. Taxonomy (NCBI): domain Eukaryota; kingdom Metazoa; phylum Arthropoda; class Insecta; order Diptera; family Pleciidae; genus Penthetria; species Penthetria funebris. The sequence continues at coordinate 14,981 of JANSTX010007814.1, read as the reverse complement.
CGATCGGATATATTGCAAATATCAAAACCTCGAATAAGGTAGGATGACGATGACGACTTTAGGCATCCGAAAAATTACAATATTTTGGATCTGTAACGTTAGTACAATTGAAGAGCTAATGAGCAGCGTTGAAATTCCTGATCAAGTGCTTGTGTAATACATCAATTCAATTACGTTAGAACAATAACGCTAGAACAATAAATGGAGTACAAACAGATGAACAAAGTATACTTTCTCGAGTTTCTGAGTAGGCCCAAATTATAAGTTTCTCTGATTTCATTCGACCAAAATTTGGTTATAAGACGATTCAAGGATTGTATTCCAAGTTGTGGTGAAATGAAACCCAAAATAATGGCACCGATAACATTGGTGTTTGTCTAAAAAATTAAATCATCGTTTCTATCAACCGAGAATCAAGTTCCGTGACTATGGATTCCCGATTAGTAGCTTTGCTCCCGATAGAATATGAAACTGCATTCAGTAAAAACAATAACTTTCCTCAGTGAGCAGGCCATAAAAATGAGGGCAAGAATATTCGACCCTCAAGACCTAGTAGTCAACATATCATTCCGTGAACTTCTGAAATTATTTAGACAATTATACGGTTCGAGAAATTGAACACACGTAGTAAAACATCAGCATCATTTGAACTTTCATCGTGATCCTGCTTATTCTCCAGTTTGTTATCAACATTTATCTACTGTAACAATTGAATCAGATAGGAGGATGAAATTAGAAAGACGAAGAAGAATAGTTCGCACAATTTGGTTTAAATATCAATGTTTTAGAGACGAAACTAATGAATATTAGCATCGATCAATGGCAAATATATAGATGAATTAGAGAACTTCTAATAATTGGGTAGTTTTTTGACAATTGTTGAAATACATGGTGTTGAAATATATGAAAGGTTCGCATTTTTGAAACCATATTCTTTATGGGCACTATTGTATGACTGCGAAACTTGAAAAATAACATTGTGTCACAAATTGAAATTTTCATCAAATGAGGCCATACTTAAAATTTTAATACAATATTAACTAAGAATTTGTGAAGACTGGGCAATCTGAAGACTATGAATTCCAAGGGTAATTGGATACCTGATCATCAAAAAACAGAGTTTAGTGCCAACGAAATGTTTTGCAGTGAATGTAGTGGTCAGAGATTTTGAACAATGCCCTCGCATGAATACTGATCTAGAATCAGAGTTTAGCTATGGAAAAATATCAATTTTAAGACATAACTGCATAATGTAATTTTTTTATTGACAGCATTTGCTGTAGTTATTGACATTGTTTAACTATTTATCAATTGTCTTTTCGATAACACTTTTCATCTTCAACATGTGTGTGTTTTCGACTTAATTACACCAGAATTAAAAGAAATATGTTCTTTTTTCTATTTTTTTTTTTTTTTTTTTTTCATTTTTTGTTATAATTAACCGAATGTTATTTTATGAATTAAGTAAGCATTAAATGCATTTTAATTTCATTCACGAACCACAATTATTATGCAATCAAGAATTGTACAGTAGCATTGAAACAAATATATTAATTGTATAAATTAAACAATTTGTTTACATTTTTAAATAGTATATTTAATGTTTAATGTTAAATTTATGGAAATTTGTATATTTGAATACGAATGTTTAGTGTGCTCCTCTTCAATATGCATTTTTGTTAACTTTATGTTTATTTAGAACCATGAGAGACTGACTTAATTTAAGGACCGACCTGAAGAAACAATCTTTGAAGTATTAGAAGTTATTTGTAAATACATACATTTTATGTTTATAACAAAAATATTTATTAAGATTTATGTTTAAATTCAGCCACTTTTTTATATTTATGTTATTTTATATACAAAAATATATACTTACAATTATGTAAGAGTGAGCATAAATTTAACATAACATTAGAAGCATATTTGCAATAAATTATTGAAGGAAAATTATGCTTCATTTTAATTAGAAATTGAACATTTTGTATAGATTTTATTCGATGCATATTTTCCTGTTTCTGAATGAAAATATCAAAGATTTATACGAATAGTAAACTCTTAGTTTGATTTATAAATAAACTTTCTCTAGCTAATAATCGACTTTAATTTAAAAACGAGGAAATGTTCTCAGTTCAAAGGAAAATCTAAAGTCATTATAAAGTTAAAAAAAAAAAAAACAAAAACTAAATTACATTTAATAACATCATACCAGAGAACATCCTGGCATGCATACATTACGATTACATAAATAAATAAATCATAATTTTGTGTCTATGTCTTTTACAAATTTTGATTATTTATGTAATATATGTTTGAAATGTATAAAATTATGTTATAAATACATATTTGATACTTCATTCAACTTCATCTATAAGTTATTCTATATGTACAGTACAGAGGAGATGGGTGAACCTACCTTAATTCACTTCTAATACGAGTACATAACGTAGAAAGTTATATTTAGTTGAAGTCTCAAGTGTACTTCAAACAGGCTGAATTTGAAGAGCAATTTGTTTAATTCAAGTGTAATATACCATTAAATTAGGCTGCAGATGAGTCCTTCTGTATATTTATGTCGAATACTGTTAATGATTGATTTTCTTTTTCCTTTTTTTGTTTTTTTTTTTTTTGTTTGTTATTAATGAACATTTAATTTTAATATAAAAGGAATTTATAATCAATGCTTTTAGTATCTATCTATTGTCGATTAGGTTATTAAGAGGTATTAAATTCATAGTATCACTAATTGCATTTGAATTTTAGAAAAGTAACAATTTTTGTAGAGTTTCTATGTGGTCGTCAAAGAGATAACTCAAATATTAGTACTGTAAGTCTTGAATCTTAATACGTTAAACATTATTGAACTGAAATCAAAAAGTGTTAAAATAAATTGAGTATCATTGGGCAATATCAGGTGCTACAGACTCAGATACGCTTGATTGGCAGAGACGGAGAAACTATTTTCTACAATATAGAAAAAAAAAATCATTTAATTTCTATATAGAAAATTGTCAGTGATATAGAAACACTTCCTGTACAAAATTAGGATCAGTTAAAAATAAATAATTACAATCATAAATAACGCATTTAAATTGGTTTAACTAATAATAAACAATATTTTCATTAATTATATATTAGTGAATATCCGGCAAATTTTACAATTACCAATACAAAACTGGTAAATAAATGGAATTAATAAGATTTTAAAGTGATATTTAATTTCTAATTTTTATATAAAATGGACAGAATTTTATATTTCCGCAAGAGTAAACAAAAAAGAAAATGATATTTTCGAAGACCAAAATTAAACAATAATTTCAAAATGACTATAATAAAATTAGTAATTTTCACTGTAGTTATTTTAAATTTATTAAATGTTGTTGAATCATAAAAGTATGATGACAAAATATGAATAAAAATTAAATTTATTTAGAAAGTAATTGCCTTTTAGAATTTTTAGGCATGATGAGTTTTTTCATTGTCCGGATTACAAATTTTTTTATCAATTTTGCCCTAAATGACGTGCACTTTCAAGATTAATTCGCAATTGAGGTTGGTGAGTTTCAGATGAAATGAGATGACTTACAGATGAGAGTGTCAATGAGGATGTCTTATCGTAGCGTATGCATTCTGAACTTTGTCTCTAAAATTATTGGTTGTCTGTTTATCAGCAGTAAATTTATCCAGTCTTCCATATCCATTTGATTTAAACACAGTAGCGCTGCAACGGTATTACCATTGATACACAGATTTTATTACCTAGAAGCTAATAACCCATTAGATAAAAGCTTATAGCTTTAAGCAAATAGATAATAGCAATAAGCAAATAGATAAGAGCTAATAGCTGTTAGTTAGTAGTTAATAGCTGAAAACTATGAGTTAATAGCTAATAGTTATTAGATAATAGCTAAAAACTAATAGCGAACAGCAAATAGCTAAAAGTCAATAAATAACAGCTAATAGTCGGTAGCCATTAGCGATAAGCTAATAACCATTGGCTAAAAGCTAATAACCATTAACTAAAGCTAACAATCATTAGCTAATGCTGAGAACCAATAGCAGCCAATAACTAAAAGCTAATAGCAACAAGCTATAAGCTAATGGCTAAAAGCAAATAGCTATAAGCAAATAACTAAAAGTTCTGCTACGTAGATGCGGAATTCTGAACTATTTTTATATATTTAAAAATACTCTGAAATTTAGTTGTGATTTTTTGATCTGAAATCGAATTCCAAATGAGAAGACCATAGGCTATGCAGAGATTTTCCAGAAAACAAAAAAACTTTTGCTAGATCTTATTCCGTTTTATTCCAGTTGTATCTCACTCAACCTAACAATATCGAGTTTTGTAATTGTTCAATTCTTGACCTAAAGTGTCAGTTTTGCTAGCTCAAGCATTGTTCTAATGTTACAAGTTTCAAATTGAGTACATTTCCATAAATTCCAAAATTCCAAAATTCTTCATCTTGCTCCCAACACTGATCCAAAGTTTTTCAGCTGGACAAATATATTCTGTATTGGCGTCTAAATGCATCCCTTCGCCCATGAAATTTTAGCCGAATTTGAAATGACGATATAGTGTCAACTAACGTTATCGCTAAATTTTTTACTTACGAATTTCAGTTAAAGACATCGAAATGGAAATATTTAAAACGTTTCTTTTAAAATAAAGTGCTTTATTCAAGCAAAGAAAATCGATTACGCAGAGAGTTCTCAGTATACAGACTGGAATCTATACTGGAGTATTTTGAGCTTTCTAATATTTATTCTAAAATTATGTAGTTTAGTAACTAGTACTATTGCGGATGATATGCACTGAGAGCATGCCATTGGCAAAGTTAATAGCAACTGGACGCGTCCATAGGTTGCGGATAGTGGAACGGGTATCTGGGGTTACTGTGTGGCAGCAGTGACTATTCAAATCTTGAGTCCAATGATAACATGATGACATAGCTAGTATGTGGCGCTATTAAATAACCACAGTAAAAATGTCAGAATGCTGAACATGTTAATGTAAATGAAACAGCATAAGATTGATTTTTGTGTTTTATCTGGAACAAAAGCAAAGTACGAATTTATGAAACATGGCGAGAAAGTTAAACATCCGCAACTGATAACTACCTATTATTGCAATAATTTACTAGCTTCCTTACATCTGTGAATGGCATCAGCGTTTTGTGAACATATCTAGAATGGCGAATCAGTTAAAAAACTGTCCCGTTAAGTAATTGGCTATAAAACATCTTAATATCCTTAGGAAAATGATGATACAAACTGAAAAATGAAAATTATGTACAGCTGCTCAAATTTTTGGTATAAGCACGTTGTATTTTCATCAAAAGAAAAAAACAACATATTTTGATATATTAGTCAAATTTTTCATTTACCATTTTCACTTCAAGACATCGAAATGTAAATGTTTAAAATTCTAAAATTTGTCAACGTTCCATGGCAATGGTTAAAAGAATGGCAAAAGCAAAAAAATAAAAAAAAAAAAAACAAAAAACGATTGTAGGCAAGGAAAAAACTTTCAAAAATGCCTTGTTACAAAGTTTTGTTATGACATTTTCGTAATTCCATCATGAGAATTTATTTCTTCTCAAAAGATAAATTACGATTCTTAAAACTTGTCACATTAAATTCTGAAGGCACGTATTGGAAAAACCATAGCTGTGTGAAAATTTTTCAATGATCACACATGGAACTAATTAATTTCGAAATATTTATTTTAATTGTTTAACATTTCATAATTAATTAATTTAATTATTTTCAATATTTTCCATGAGAAAAAACAACATATAATATATGGCATAAAATTATTGTGGTTTATCGTTTCATTGGATGTTTAAACTGCGGTTTTACTGATGAATACTCGAAATTAACGAGACAGAATAAATTTTCATAAATTGTTAGAGTCTTTTATAAAATAATTTTGTAAATAGACAGTACATGTAGGCAGACAAACTTCTTCTACCTTGATATCATGCCACCGATGGCATTCAATTACTATGTATTTCAGTACCATAGGTATTCCATATTTGAATTAATGTATCAAATCCATATAATCAATAATCAATCCCTTAATATGTATTTCCTTGATTCCGAATATCGAAAATATAGAATCAACATCTACCACTCAACCATTTCTACAGATACCAAGGTACTGTAACCACTCGACAATTTTTTTAGAAAATAAGACTAATATAAACCGCTTAGTTAGCCGTTGTTTAGGATATTGTAATTGAAGCATGTATTTAATCAATCTCTTCTTACCATAGACTATTTGGAATTCATTTAATTTATTCGAATTGTAAGATGATATACATTTTTGAGTACATACATTCGTTCGTGTACATGCCGTGTAATATATGCAAGACTATAATCAATTTATTCATTATTCTTTTACGCTAAACCACACTATTAATGTGCATTGTATAGGAAATTATGGTTTCAGATTTACATGAGCATCGAAATGAAATGTGATTTACAAGATACGAGTATGAATATAGGAAGTCATGTGTAACAAGAACAAAATGCAAGGATGAATGTTTCAGATAGAATTGCAGATTGAAACTATGTGTTTAACTCCGTATATAATATAGTAATGCTTGCTTATTTTATATATGTAATGAACTCATAAGCCTTTATATGTAAACTTAACTCACAATAGCTCATCTTACGATTAAGGAAAATTGTTGTTTACATTAGTCTCATTTATAATGTTTATGAATAATAGGTAAGGGGTTAAATGACTAGTATAAAATCTTGAAATATATGAGTTGGATGCATAAGAGGTAATAAATACCTCTTCGAACTATGCAAAGAATAAATTTATCGGAATATTTTCACCTTTTTGCAAAGTTTTACAAGGTATCCTTACATATATGCATAATATTAATATTTCTTAGTCACTATATGTTAGATATCGCATTTCAGAAGACTGCTTCGAATAAAGTGTTATCTTTAACTTTCCATATAAATTTTTTTCTAAAAATTTCTAATGCAAATAAATACAGATTTTATTAAGGGAAGAATATATCATTGAAATAAATTGGAATCATTCTAACTAAACGAGTATCAACGATATCCTTATTGGATTACGCAATAACAGATGATGTACAAAATATTCGCAGACATCAATGTGATACCGGAAAAGATTATAACAGTTCCATTGATATGTGGGTATCTCTTTTTTGCCATAAACAACCCTAAGTATATATGGCAAATACCATGTCAATGCGATAATTATCAACACCAATGGTAAAATTGTTATAATCTCATCATTATCATCACCAATTTCTGATTCCAATGTAGGTCATAAGGTCTCACCAAATTCAACTACATTTTAATTTTTTTAAATTTATTAGTTGAACAGTTGAATTGATGTCCATATGGAAAAAAATTGTTTGAGAATTCAATAGAATTCTTACCATTAGAATTTCTCTAGACATCCTCATAATAAATAACAAGCAATATGGTAAATTATAAATTTAATATAGTAATACGTTTATTATGTAGTACTACTATTTACAATCCTTTAAATAAATTCAAATATCATTAGGACCATACACAAATTTAAATTGAAATGTAAGCTATTCCTGCAGATAAACATATACAATAAATAAGGATATATATGAATGGTTTAGGTGAACACTCAATGTCCACAGTCATATAAATGTATAGTATGTACCAACCCCGATTTCAAAGTCAAACACATTGTTATTTTGGAAAACCATTAAACCATAAATCTAAATTTCACGAAATATCAAATTCTTGAATAAATACAATAGTTTACACATTCCTGTCCAAACAAATCCTTCAAATATAGGGAGAAATTTCCAAATACTTCTATGGATTTATACAAGAACAATTTAACAATATGCAATACATCATCGTATAATATTTAATAGTGGAAAATTGATATCAAATATATTTTATACTATGAAATAAATTATGCCAAAAGGGAAAATTCTTTGAAAATTTCCTGACAGTTTTCCAATTGGAGAATATGATTATATTCGTTAACAAGAGAAATCAATTTGATAAATCAATAGATTAGGAAATGAAAGCAATGCTTGAATCTTTGTCACTTTTTGTTTAAAATACATAGGGCATCACTGAACAGTTGCCATTATATTCACTATTTCTGATATCAGATTCACTTGAATACTCATGTACCCACAGATGATGATAATTGAAAATTATTCCTCACGAAATTATGTCACAAGTTTTCTACTCTACTCCACAAATCATCATTTCACAAAACAGTTCTTAATTACGTGTATAAAACACCAGTTGCCAGCAACCTGAATTCATACAGTAGTACACAATTTTAGTCTCTTCAATGGCATACCATCTCTGTTACCTCATCGATTTGTGAAAAATCGATTTCAAGTTGGTATGGCAACTGCGAAATTGAACCTTAGGTAATTACTGTGAGATCTTTTAGTTTGAAACCAGAGTTTAAATTTAGTATCAGGTCTAATAATATAGTCTATTATAAATAGTCTATTATAAATTTAAATTTAGTATCAAGTCTAATAATATAGTCTGTTATAAATTTAAGGAGAACAGTGGCTCTAGATTTTATTGAATAAATGATACTCTTGCATATCATATAGAGATATTAAACAAATTTTCGAGATTACAGTATATATTGATGTGTTAGTAGTTATCTATTTCTTAATTTCTGATAGTAGTCAGATCCTTATGTTATAAATGCGTCTGGATATTAATTTAAAACATTGTATATACGGTGAAAGAACTGAGCATAATCCACCCGTTTTCGTCAGCATTACAAAGACAATATTTTTGCATAATATTATCAATACCATGATTCATCTTGAGTTCAAAATTTCGTAACCTACAGTAGACCATTAAGTGCATTGCTATGACATGGAAATTTTTCAAAATATAAGATTACATATACATCGCATCTGTACATAATTTCATATTATCCATTCAATAAATGTTAGCATGTCGGTTAATGAATCTATCAGGCATGGAATCCAACCAAGCGTTGTTATATTTGTGACTTACCACATTCCAGATCGATACAGGATTTAAATATTAATATATACATACCTAAGTTAACTTCAATATATGCTTAACTTAACCGTACCTATTTGAATATTCTCGTATACGCAAAATTTATGTCTAAATAATGTTCAGAAAGTAGTAGTACTCGTACATATACTAAAATATTATTTATGTAATGAAACCCCAAAAACGATTTATGATTGTAAATTTCCTGGGGCCAGCAGAATATTAATAGTCCAATTAAATTTTCAACGAGGCATAATATAATGGATAAATTTAAATTAAATCTTTCTGGGAAATCAAAGTTTAACTTTTATGTTAGATTTTATTGATTTTAAAGTTGGTTTAACATATTTTTAGTGATTTTTTTTCAAATTTCAATTAGAAAATTATATATTTTTTAAAAGATTATTTTCCTTCTCCATACTATTGTATGAATTCCACCATTCATGTATCCATTATATACAAAAATTATATATAAAATCTTCAATTTTATTACTTTATTAGTCAAGATGATGGAAGGAAAAAAAACAAAAAAAAATTAATTAATAAATTCAATAGAGGAAGAAGACCTTATAAGAACACACAGTAAATTAAACAGAACATAAAACTTGTAAATGAAAAATAATTTACATTCAATTTATTTCAATTTAATTAACAATAAAAATCAAATCAAAACAACTTTATCATTCATTAATATCTTAGCAGCGATAAATAAACCAAATGGAATGAAAATAAGAATGCATTAATTGAAGATTGAACCCATAAAAATGTTGTAATAATAAACTGGTAGTCATTAACAGCAAGATGCAATCTTCATTTTATACGATCTGCAACAGAAGAAGTGAATATAACGCAAAAAAAGTTACAGCAAGGAAAACCTTTAGCAAAATGCAATTAAAACCAAAAGTTTGGTAAAAATGACTGGACCCCACTCACTCAAATCATTGTTTTTTGTTTTTGTTTGTGCACTTATCATTCTTTACTGTTAAAAACACATTTATTTTTATTGTCCCACTGTGGTGTACCATCATCAATGTGTCAATTGTGTATTGATGGTAATAGTTAAATAACTTGCCAAAAATACCGTTGTAATACAAGAGAAAGATACAATACATGTCTACAAAATAATACCAACAGCTTACAGTACCTCATTCATTCATGCGTTGAAATTTTAACTGCACCTGGAAGGTATAATAAGAAAGTTATTTCGATTACTACAATATTTGGAAAGGATTACTAAGAAAGCAAGAATTCTCAATAAAAATATCAATATCTGAATTACTGGATAGTTAGATGAGTTTGAAGACTGCCAAGATACTTAAATCTTTAGCCTTTTTTAATCCACTTCATGGCGCAGACCACAAACAATTCAACTAGAAATACTTTTTAATATTTTTTTATAAATTTGGTGGGATAGTTTATTAAAATTCGGAAAGTATGTTCTTCAGCTAATATACACCAAACAGTATATTACATATAACGATCTGAGTTAGTATCAATTACTCGGATAAGTTGGATATCTGATAAAGTGCACACACTACTACTATAAAATTAAAATCAGCAAGAATAGTAAGTACTAGAGAGAGGTTGGGAAAATATTTCGGAACTACCCTCAATTAAATCAACATCAGCAACTATGGGAGTATATGAGCATTTTAATTACAAGTAAAATGCAAAGTAATGGTCTCGATAAAAAATTCGGTTTGCAGAAATGCAAATTTAGGAACAGAGCACAAGATATCAAACGAATACAAAATCGATGTTATTGGACTATGAACCACAGTAAAATTCAAGAACAAAATATATTAGAAGTGAACTGTCATCATGACGGCTGGTACCAGTGATAAGATTTGGAGTAACATTAAAGTGCTGAAATTGTCAACAAAGGGCCTAATATTTCATATTATTCCTATTCCTCTTTGATGTGCAACTTGAACTGTAAGAATACGTTTAAGCAACCTGAAATTTTAATTACATTTTCAAAAACAATCAAATTTACTAACTTAAAATTACTTTATGGTACTAAAATTAGATTACATTCATTGTAGACTGCAGATATTATATAACAGACGAATGCAAATGCAAATACAATACTAAAACTGAATAAATAAAAACCACAAAAAATTTATAAAAATTATTTAAAATGCAATGGCTTCACTTGATTTTTGCTATTGCATTATATTAACGCATAAATACCTACTCAGTCATGTATTCAAATTAAAACGAACTTAAGAAAACCAAAGTATTTGGCATGATATACGGAATACACTTTCAGTTCTTTATTTCTGTGTGCGGTATTGTGTACGGTTTAGTATTTCAACACACTCAGAAGGCTATAAAGAAAATTAAATATGAATACTTAATGACTCACATTGATTGAAAAATAGAAAATATAAACGATTACAATGATATACATATAATATGCATGTAATCTACAGGTTGTCCTAGTATAATTTGAAAGAGTTAACAAATGATGCACTATTGCACTTAGCCAATTGCATTCACACATTCATAATGTTAATTTAGATAAAAAATAGAAATTCGATTACTAAATGGTGCCAAGCAAAAGTGTGTCTAAGCCATTTATTGTTCCCATTTCCCAAATACTTCCTAACAAATTAATTTATCTTCATCTATTCAATATAAATTACTTTAATAAGATATGGCATAATGCCTTAAGTCTATCATGATCTTAAAATTCAGTTGCGGCTAAAAATAAATTCTCATTTAGATTATTGGCATAATAGTAACGACTGTTACAAAATATTTGCATATTTTGCATATGAAGTTTGTTGTATGTGATAAATTCTTACTGATAAAACTAACTGGTTTGATGATGTCGCCTTATTTTTGTAATTTCAACTCCTTTTTAAAAACAAAAAAAAAAACAAACATTTAACATTATTATCATTATTATTATTATTATAATATTCTCTCGTATATGTTCATTTTATTTTTTAAAAATATAATATATCTTTTAAAAACACATTTAAACCATTTAGCACAACTTTATGGAAGTTTATTATTCGTTCTTATCGTGTTCATCAGTTCTTTTATGGTTGATATGTCTCATTTACATACAGCAAGATAAAGACATTATTAAGTTATTTCAGAAGTTAAATTTCTCTTCTTGGTTTGAAAATCTTGAAATATGTTTTGTTGGTTTTTGCATAAATATACCGCATACCGCATATATTTTGCTGTACTTATAAATACGAGTTGGTTAGATAGGTTTATATGACGGTATATATATATATATATATACGAGTACCTATACCATACAGAATTTAATATTAAATGGAAAAGGGCTAATTTAAATTTCACAACTAAATTCAAGTGATTATAATAAACATCATCAGAATAACATAGTTTTGAAGCATAAACGACTAGAATTGGGAAAGGGGAATAATAAATGAATAAATTGATGAACATATGCGGTTGCCACCAAAATTCGAACATAATTTATGATTAATTTTTTGGAAAAGAAAAATAACTTTTTTCTATTATGTTCTAAAATAATTAAGAACATATCCTTCCATGAAAAACAATGTAAAACAACATATATTAAGGTGACCATATCTATTTTAATCAAAGACACACACCATATTTAAATTTATATATATAGAAGAAATATGCGATAATTTGATTAGCAAATGTTATCAGGAGTAGTATTAAAAGATTAACATTTAAATTAAAATAAATCAAAATTTATCTATGCAATTGAACGACAATAACATTTTTCATTATTGACTAATAATTAATGATATTTCCTTCAATTGAAATTTTTCTATGTTCCTGCTGCAAAACAGATAGCAATTCATAGAAATTGTTATTTGATGAATGAGATGTAATTGATGATGAACTGAGGGTAATCTAAAATTTATGCAAATAAATAAATAAAAAATCAATTACAGTGAAGTGAAGTAATAAATGGAAACATTGTTTTTTTTTTTTCCTTGTAATTAATTATTTTTCATTAGCCTCAAATAGAATGTGATTTATACAATTTTCATTTTTACATAAATTCTAGCACAAAGTGCATACAATCTAATGCATATACTCTCTATCTATAATTTCCACTTACTATATTCACATATGTACATAGCCTGTAATGTAATTCATCGATTATAAATAATTAATATTTTTCTATTAATTATTTAATATTTACATATACTTTAATGTTATAACTGCATGGTGCACTGAGAAATGTAAATAAATTAACTATCGTTAAAAGTTCTGAGAATATTAAACCGCCATATCCATGCGGCTATTTACTTAATCAATCTTTTTCAATCCATTCAATAATTTCATTTAATATACCATTCCGTCCGTTGCATTGCATTTTCTATATCGACGTCATATTGCATAATAATAATGCAAATGACATTTTATTGATTTATTTGATGATGTCATATAACTAACTAATATGATCGATGTTGTTGTGTGGTGTTATTTTGTTGCAGCATTTGATGATTTAATGTAAATTGACATAATACCAAAATGTCTATGCACTCTTTATAAGTGACAAAAAAGTTCATATATTTTCATGCACAACATTATGCAATTACATGGAAATATGATGCATATATGATAAACCATCAATGTTTTGTGTATTTCATATTTGCATCCAAATATATACGAGAGTTCAATTAATTTCATTTAAGTATTTATCTCATAATTTAATTTAATATTTATGCATGGCCTTGTAACTATTTTATTTGTCTTCATTTTCTAAAAAAAAAAATATTAGGATATTGCAATAATTGAAAAAGTCAAGTTAGGATCAACCAATTAGATTACTTTGATTTACGTTCCTAATATTTCCTTAATATTTATGAGGTAACCCTACAACAATATAATAACTTCTAGAATGCCAATGTTACAGTTATGTCACTATGCTTGAATCAACAAAATTATCGATACGATACTATTAGAAACAAACAAGACAAATCATCAAAAACGTCACTATTAGACTCGAAAGCAATTTGGAGGCATAGATCATAGAAGGAACCATGTAATAATGTTGGATGACAACAGGCATGTAGACTTATGTGGTAGGGTTTTTTTTTTTTTTTGATGTTATTTAAATTGTTACTCTGTGTACAACCCTTTTAAACGAATAATTAAAACATTTACATTATATGGAAGAATGTTATTTTATAATTTTATTTTCATTAAAAATCTTATATATTTAAAAATTCATTGAAAATTTAATTAATAAAAGGCAAAATAAAAGGAAGGAAATGAAGTATGGATATACACAATAATTTTAAAGTGTAGATACTTTAAATTTAAAACAAACATAAATTCACCACCAACTGAGCTTTTTCTCATGTACCTCTAATCAACAATCCGTCGCCTTCACAATCCCCTTCATCTCACATTGCTTTCAGTCTAATAAACTAAAAATTTATTATACACTTTTTCTAGGTCATTTAACCTGCCACTCTTTAAGCTTCCTATTTATTTTCTACTATGGAAATTCCTGTTTTATTACATTAGATTTCATTTAATACGCGCCAAAAATTTTCATATTTATGCAAATTTTTCGTCATTATTTACTCAATCATAGGAACTTATGCAGAGATGAGAAACAAAACACGGATGATTTTACGTATATTTTACAGACATAACAGATTTCGACATTTATGAAATTTTCATAATGGTTTTTGTATATTTTATATTTATAATAATAATTTATAATTCATATTTTCCATAATAATAAGGGAAGTGTTATTGCATCTAAATCGGTTATAACACTGGAGTTTCGCAAAGAACGTATATATTTAGCATGAAAAAAGAAAACCCTTAACGAATTATGTGAGTACTTTAAAATAATTAGACCATTGATGGGAAAGCTAAATGGTAATTTATGTTTATAAATTCTGAACTTAACAAAAGGAAGTTTTTGTTTGTACAAAAAATACTCAATTTTAAAT
>JANSTX010007803.1:0-19755 GCA_027564355.1 Penthetria funebris | reverse complement strand
ATCCCTAAACACACAGATGATTGAGAGTGGAAAAAAAAATTTTTAAAATTAAAAACAAATATTAAGAACTATAAATGGCTCTTAAAACTAAAACTCAATCGAGAAAAAATGGCATAGACAAGACCAAAATGTAAATTAATTGAAAGGTTACAAAACAGAAATCAATCAGACAACACTGAACCGAAAACAGATAGTAAAAAGTTCAAGCCAAACAACAATGATAAAAAGCAATCGATAATCTATTACAAAGATAAATATATCTTCTTGAAGTTAGCCAACATCTAAGATCATAAAGCCAGAGCAGAGTTTAGATAAGTCGACTATTTGATGGAGTATAATCAAAATAATTTATTAGGATACTACAACGAAAACTTTACTTTTAAGGAATAGTGAAAGATATAAAATTGCATGTGGATTTAGCACTCAATCTACCAACGTCCAAGATATTCTCAATCTAGAAAAACTTAGTATTAAAAGCAAAATCCAACTGACAGGTCAGTGGAGATCTATTTTCTTCTAATTTAATATAACACAAATCATCATCCAACGTAATAAAGTTACTACGACCAACCTGTGTAGATATACAGAAACATCATTGCCACCTGTAAGGATGCTGATACTGAATAACAAGGAGGATAAAAAGAATTGAATGTTATTGCTAACGACAGGATAAGTTCAGTTTTGCAACCTGATATTTCAAAGGAACAGGCAGACTCCGGGCCTAGTAGTTCTTGAACAAGCAGGCATTCGATAGTATTGATCGTGGTATGATGTGGACAATTCTAAACTGATAAATATGACCTGCGTTATATATCGTGATTCACAATGTAGTTTTACATCATCGAAGATGTACATTCGGGTGTGAAACAGGGATGTCCATTACTCGTCTTGAACTGGGTTATCAAAGTAAACTCTGAACCGCAACGACATCAGATGGGGACTAACCGGACGACTTGAACATCTTGACTTCGATGACCACATTTGAGTATGCTTTTGCAAATTGAGTTGTAAGGGTGAAATTAGAACAACTTGTGAAATACAGTTCACAAGTTGGTCTAAAAATCATTGTTTTAAAGATGAAACTAATGAGGTAATAAAAGCAGACGTATATTTTGGCAGATTTTTGACAACGGTTTGAGGTTGCTGAAACAGATGTAAATTTTCGTATACAAAAATCTCGCCAAATGTTTGGTATGCTGAAAAGAGTTTGGCGGTCTTCACAAATTCCAAAAAAATCTAAAATTACGGATTTTAAAACAAATTGTTAATCGGTACCATTGCATTGGAATGTGACAAAAAACATCATGTTACAAATTCAAATTTGGCCATACACTGAGGCGAACAGTCGTTGATATTGTAAAATACTCATTGACTGGGTTATAGAAGACCCGGTCGTCTAAAAAGAACGTGGTGATGAACCATTATGAAGGAAGCTAGTACCAGTGGAATGTAATATAGAGAAGGCGCTGGTCAGAGACCGTGAAATATAGCAGTTGTTGATTTATGCCCCTTACTCCTGCGTGTAGTAAAAATTGAGATGATGTAAACTGCTCTGTAAACGAATTATTATAATGGTGATAGCCATTAAATAGATAATCAACCGATTATGAAAATTATTTCTGTACATGTTCCAGAAATAGTATCTGATAGAATTTTGGGTCTAAAGTCGGTGAAATCCATTAAGTGATTATGATTATAGTTTTGTGACTGGTACGTTAGAAACATGTAATTTTACAATTGGCAATGGCATATAATTTGGCAATAGTTAACACACAGTTTTCAAAACAGGGGAAATAATATGTAAATAAAATAAAAATTAGAAAATCATCTCATATAGATTTCATATCTTAAAGTGTTTTAAAAACTGCAAACCAGCGTAGTAGTATCAGCGATGCTAAAATCGAATTCATGTATTTTCCGTTTCATATACGGCAAGGTAATGATTCCGCTGCTAAACTTAAAGTAACGTACGGTTGGTTTCATGTGTTCGAAAATTGCCAGAGGAAGTAAAGTTGTACAAAACTTTATTTTGACTGACAATGAAAGTTACGGTTCTGAATGTTGAACTGTTAAAAGAGATCATAAATACACATAATCTAGATGAGAATTTTGATATAGTCAATCATAGTAACATTGACGGGCATCCTTAAAAACAAAAGTATTCGAGGATGTTTAGAACAGTTAGTATACAATAATTGGCCATTTATTTGATATAGAAAAGATATTTCTGTTCTGGTTGGAATGGGGTGATACCATTTTATTCAAGTACTACATATATTTAAATGATTATAATCACAACATTAAAAAAGATTCCCATCAAATTGAAATGATTATTTTATTATACTATTGGGGATGTTTTGATTGAATTTAATTTTCCTTTAAGTTACTTAATTATAGTATTTATAAATTGATATTATTAAACCTAGGAGTATGTACACATTATATATTATATTATAATAGCATATCAAAATTTGAAAATATGTTAATATACTCGTTCATATATACTCATTTTTAATATATCCTTTCTAAATAAACTTCCTTCCCTCTTTACACAAAATTCATATTTCGCGCATTATACACGTCCCAACTGATTCTAAATTGCCAATTTTAGATACTTTAAGTATTGTCGTCATCATCAAATAACTTTCTATTCATAAAACTTTTTGAACTTTAACTATAGGAGGGTAAATGATAATATGAAACCCTAGGATGACGAGCGACAGATTGTATAATATTTATGGTGTTTATGAACTTTATATCAACGGTTTCACGTCTCTAAGAACCAGTACCACCATATATACTCGTATATCATCTTTAAATAGAAACTTTAATTTAAACTTTTTTTCAGGTATTGGAAACTTTCAGATTATTAATACGTTACACTTGACGACAAAGTGTTGTAATACTATTATATAAGCATTTATAGTGCTATCATATTTATATTAAATTTCTAATTGTGAAAAATATAATACATTAATTAATATATCCATAGCGGCTTCTTCTTTCATTATCTCTTCTTATCAGCTCTCATTATTCTTTGATCAAGTTCTGTCAATCTATTTTTTCCACAATAAAATTAAATAAAATACATTTTCTGAACATTATGATGCCCTGATACAAATTCACAAACCTATGAAATGTTCCAACGATTTTCATCCAAAACATAAATTGCAATTTCTCGTAAATGGTTGGAGGTAGAGACATGGTGGAAACGGTAAAATAAGTAGTAATGTCTACTACATTTTATAAACATTTGCTAGATAGTCTGCTACAATAACTGTTCTAAAAATCCGGAAAATCTCGTGCTATTATCAGGATGACAGCATCGTTTTTGATTGCAAAAGATGCACAACGTCTTTCTACATCTTCTAAAGATTATGATTTCCTGATACAAACCCAAAAAAACCTGCGAAATGTACCAAAGTTTTTTTTAACAAAAACAAAAATTGCAATTTCTCGTAAACGGTTGGCGATACAAACAAACGGTAAAATGTGTAGTAATGTCTACCAGATTTTCTACACTTTCTGCATTTAATCTGTTCTAATAATTTTGAACTACCGATAACCAAAGTAGGTTGTGTTCAATATTATCGTCTTTTTCTAAATGAATTGTTTGATTGTTATTAATTAGCAACTGGAATTTTTATGGTCTCGAATACAGAATTTCATGGATGTATTTTATTTTATAGTTAAATTTGACTTTCAATTACTAAAAACATGTCATCTGCGAATTATTCAATTTTATCCTGCCTTGTGTCACCCGTAATTCGATCACGGTATATACGTCAGTAATCGCGCAAATGTCGTCCTAAAACAAATTTAGTAGCAGTGGATTTTGGCACCACTCTATTGAAATATTCAAATTTATAACTGCATAATTACTATTGATCCTATATTTTCCAGTTGGAAAATTTCAATTATAGTTATTTGAGTTTACATTTAATGTTACATGCATATCTGAACTGGCAAATTAATATCGTAATGCCGCTCTATGCACCTTCGAGGCATAAAGGTTTTCGATTATAATGATCCTGCATTATACCACATGTTATACAAGAGTGATGAAGACAATGGGACCTCAAACTATTCTGCAAACTCTTCACGATGAGATTTAATCAGGGTCGACATGTAATATAACAGTGAGGAAGATAAAGGAACCTAACACATATTTTGATAACATTTTATCACGGTCGGAGTGGTCGTCTTTTCACTCAATGGATGCTATTGAATTAAACAATTATACTAACTTTTTGTCAGCAATGGTCATATTACAGATCAATGACCCATTTATGGTCAAGGTATGGAAAACACATACAAACAGCACGTTAGTGGGATAAATAAGGGTAAATAGTCAGTCGGTATGAAAGTATGTTACTGGGCTTGTTTTTTTATATTATATTATGTAACAATAGTTCAAACTTACGTAACAACAGAACAGGTAACGACGGATTACAAAAAGCACTACCTCAATGTTCGGATATAGTCATATAGCATATGGATATGTTATATTATGTTATGTGTTCACAAGCAGTAGGTGATGCGAACAATAGAGATCTAAACTCATAAAAGTTACTGAATTTCGGGATGAAAAAGTTATGTAACGGTTAACAAACGCTTTAATGAAAGTTTAGCATATGACGGCTATCAGTGCAACTGAAACACATTTGTTGGCGCATTTACACAATTTATGGTGAGAACAAGAAATGAATGGATTCGTGATGACACATGAAATATCTAATAATGAGGAAATTGAAACATCAAAAATATTATTAACAACAGAAATGAGATGTACCAATATGGATACGGTGCAAAATACAAATATGGATGAAACTTATAGTCTGGCAAACGAACTAACTAAACTCTGCTTTAGAACAGAATGTTCAATTCAAATGAGTTTCAGCAAATAAAATAATGAAAGTGTACTTTCAAGAACTGGTGAATAGGTCCGATAACAAATTGGATGCTATTGCATCAATATTGGATCACATTATTGTGTGAAGTATGGTTTTCTTTTGATATGCCAACATTGTGGAAACATAAATTAATAATCAAATTGTCGGAAAAGGGTAACTTAAGTGTGTGTAAGAACTGGCGTGATATGATCTAGTTGAATACGATAAAGAAGGTTATAGCTATTAATGCACATGAAACGATCAGCTCAACCTCGCACGTCTTGCACAGACCATATTAATATATTAAGAATCATTGATAAACAGTCAATTGAATCGTAAATACTGTGTCATTTGTTAATTTTAAGCTGATAGTATTTATCATAGAATGATATGAACAATTCCAGAATGTTGTGCAATACCGTTTCAACTGATGAAAATCTAATGACGAGAATGTGTCGAGCCTGTGACAGATCTGGGAGGCAATAAACAGGATTATCAACTGAAGAAATTGTGATTGGAGTGGTAAAGATCCGTTATTAAGGTGTCTGACCACAGCTCTTAAATGATAGCGTTTGGCCGTTAAAAAAAAATTTAAACGATTTATATATTTTTGCAATTTGTTTATAGAGAAAACTTGAACGTACAAATTCACAAAACAAAAAAAAAAAAATATTACATAATATATGATTAAATCTAAAACTATAATAATTAATTCTTACTAATTGACAAAATTTATGATTTGTCATTTAAATTCTATAAAAAAAAAAAGTGAAATAAAAATGTATTTTTTTAAATTTGATAAACTGACATATTTTTTAATTAAGAGGCATGATCTATCCTATACAAATATCAACCGTAAACGTTTTTATGACAACAGAAGACCGACCACACAGTGTCCTAATTGAATTAAATAAATAAAAAAAAAACATATTAGTAAATTGAATAAATTTCAATGATCGATCAGTCCGATACATCATCAAACATCAAAATATATTTCATTCCTAGGGTTAATATTTGTATAGAAAAATGTCGAAAGTAATCTGGAATAGTCGTCTTATGAATGACCAATTGAACAAATGTTTTCAAATTATAAAAAAAAAAAAAACTAAGAACTGAAATTTTATTCTAAACCAAAACTTATTTTAATAAAAGGTAATATAATTTTACATAGACGTTGGTTTCATCACAACGTACTTCCGTCTTAACTGCTCATATCGTCGTTTATCCTGGAAACAAGAAATCGCAATTGGTAAAAAAATTTAAAAAATATTTCGTAATTCAATTAATAATTTGCATACCTCTTCAGAAACGGATGGTCGTATTTGTTGTAATGCATTCAAAAAATGCTTATTATAAACATTCAAATCTTGTTCTTGATCTTCAATTATAACTGTTTTATCTGTTTCGTTTAACGTTGCAATAGAATCCTTAAGTGCTTGTAAAGATGCTTGACGAACTAGACCGGCTAAATCGGCTCCACTAAAATTTTCTGTTAATTCAGCTAAGTTATCGACATTGACGTCATCGGCCAATAGTGGTATTGTTCTATTCTAAAGAACGTTTACAAAAAAAAAAAATAAAGGTAAAATATTAATCATTTTTTTCATTAAAAATGGATTGTGTATACTGCATTTAAAATCATCGAATAAAATTGATCTTTCAGAATGTTTACATTTTAAAATAATATTGGGTATATGATATATAATAATTTGCATATGTTCCGAGCGCCCAAGATCCTAGCCAATGACGTTAAAAGGCTTCCAGGTCATGATTGAATGGTCTCTAAGAGAATATTTGGCTATATATATACTAGTTCAAATCTACAGTGAATAAAAATCC
The DNA here is from genome assembly GCA_027564355.1 of Penthetria funebris. NCBI lineage: Eukaryota > Metazoa > Arthropoda > Insecta > Diptera > Pleciidae > Penthetria > Penthetria funebris. Next base: position 13,024 of record JANSTX010007803.1, on the reverse strand, counting down.
ACGCAACATGGCGACTTTGCCGCCATAACCAAAGCTATATAGCCTAGGATATTATTGTTGCCAATTCGATGACGGCTTTAGAAAAATGTTCGGCTTCAAGTTACTCACAGGATTAGGCAGGATTCGGTGAAAATGAAAATGGTGAAAATTGTTCAAATTGAACAACCTCGGGTTGGGTTACTGATTTTGCGTCAAGCGGTCGTCGGCAGTAAAACAAAGGCCAATTAAAAAGAAGGAAGTTATTTATTATTTATTATGGTAGAGATATGAAATGTTTGGGTAAAAAATTCCAAAGTGGGCCCAAGGCCAAATATATAGGCCATTGCTATAAAGTTTATAATAACGGTGAAAGTTCTAAAAACGGTGTACGAATAGTTGTTGACGCAAACAGAAGTTGGTTACTGGGCAGATTCTTGTATTGCAAATATAAACGTAGTCCGCGAAATCTATTAATGTAGACACGGCTGCAGAACGACGAAGAAAAACAAACCATTGTTGCTGTAAAAAATGTACAGTCAATTGAATAGAGGTTGAGTTCAAGTACAAGGCGGGAAAAACTTGAACAAACTTTGAAAATATTGCAAGATCAGGCATAACACGCTGCAAAATTCAAGCACCATCCGACGTCGATAATATTGCGAAATGCAAAATGTCAACTTGTACAACAACATGTATATTTATCCGATGATATATTGACCGATTGGAAAGAGAGATCCACTCAGCACCAAAGCACATAACTGTAATCACCTTACTAAGCACAATGTCCATCATATTAGAATCAGTTCACACTTTTGATCGATTGTACGAAATGAAAATGCTGGTTGCAAACCTGCAGTGGCGAACACCATTATATTTACTGTTCATCGAATTTGAACAAACGATAAGACAGTACCGTGTTGTGATGTAGACAATTTGGAAAGTGAACAATTGAATGTGTCTATTAAATAATACATTAAAAAAAAAAAAATGTGAACATTCAACAATGGTTTCGTTAAATATTAATAATTATATGCACTCACCTTTGTTAATGCTAATAATATTTCAGATCTGTCCTTTTTATCAGGTAAGCCAACATATAATATTTTATCTAAACGTCCTGGACGTAAAACAGCCGGATCAATCATATCTGGCCGATTTGATGCGGCCATTAAAAATACACCTTTTCTTTCTTCAATACCATCCATTTCGGTTAATAATTGATTGACAACTCTCATACTAGCACCACCCTGAAATTAATTATTTCAAGTTTTACATAATTTAAAAAAAAAAAACAAAAAAAAAAAAAACAAAACAAAAACAGTTTTATATTACCTCTGCCGATTCCGATCGCTTTGGACATAATGAATCGAATTCATCAAAAAATATAACACATGGTGTTGAATTACGTGCACGCTGAAAACATTGACGTACGGCACGTTCACTTTCACCCACATACATATTTAATAATTCGGGTCCTTTTACCGATATAAAATTAATGCCAGCTTCATTGGCAACAGCTTTTGCTAATAATGTTTTACCACAACCAGGTGGTCCACACAGTAGAACACCAGACGGTGATTGTAAACCGAATGCAATTAATTTCTCTGGGAATTTAACCGGTGCCAAAACGGCCAATTGTAATTCTTCACGTATGTTACGTAATGAGCCGATATCATTCCACGTAACATCCGGTACGGTTATGAAACCTTCACGTTTTGCTGATGGTTGAACAAATTTTATTGCTTGAATAAAATCATTTAATGTAATAAATAGTGATTTCAATTTTTCTAATGGAATTGGTGGCGATTTATTTGTTAACCACGTAAGCATTTCGACAAGTGTAAATTGTTTTGGAATAGTTTTTGTTTGTTTGTTAATAGCCAATAATTCATTGGGTAATTCATCGGAAACATTTGTGATTTCATCAATGGTTGGAGGAGATATGGTGGGTGAATCATTTTTCGTATCAGTTGTAGTGTTGGTCGTAGTTGATGTTGTACTTTTTATTTTGTCCATATCAGTTGCTTTGGTACTATTTATCGTACTTATTTCTGTTGCTACTGTTATAGAGGAAATTGTGTCAACATTAGTTATGGGAATGCATTTAGTTAAATTATCTGTACTTGTGATATCAATCATTTCGGTATCATTTGATTCAACAGATACATTTGTATTATTTTTTTTAATATTTTTTGATTTTATGATTTCATCAGTAACTTCAGTAGATGTTTTTTCATCTTCTCCTTGTACAATATTGTCATTGGCTACTTCATTGTCTACTTTTGCATCTTTTGTTGATTTTTCATTTATAGATTCAATGTCATTTTCATTATTTTCTGTTTTATCATCAAGATCATTTGTTGCAGTAATGTCATTAGATTTATTATCAGATTTAGTGTTTTCAATATCTGACTGTGTGTCTTTTTTGTTTACTTTATCATTCCCTTCGAAATTTTCATCGACTTTGTATTTTTCAATTGTCGATGATTGTGTTTCACTTGCGTCATCAATTTCCATAGGTTTACCGTCAGTCGTATTTTTATTGTTGAATTCATTTTTTTCATTATTTGCATTTGATTGTTTAGCTTTATCATCACCAATATTCTCTTCTGATTTTTCATCATCATCAATTATTGTAATATCATCGTTCACATTCCGTACATTATTTTCCTTTGTCTTGAACTTCTTGTCTGCTATAATTTTAGAGTTCATTATTGATTTACATTTGACATTATCACTGACACCACCAGCTTCACCTTCACCTTCAACACCACCACTCCCACCACCACCTCCACCATCATCATCATCATCATCGTCAACATTAATACTATTAGCATTAACTTTAGAAGTTGTTACATTTTTCTTAAAGCTTTCAATATCCTTCTCAATGTCATCCATACTGAAAACATCTATTTCATCGTCTTCGTCAAGATTTATGGATTTCAGTAATTTAACACCATCAGCATCTTTAACAAATTTTGGAAGGCGACTTTCACCTGATTTATTAACCACAATAGATTTACTAACATTATTTTCTAAATCAAAACAGGTAGGTTCATCATCCATAAATAAATCATCATTTGTTAATGTCATAGATTTTAGTTTATTTGCATGATATTGATTTGCAGCTGCAATATCAGTTGGTTTACTTGACATTATACGAGTATGTGATTTGTTAACGAAATTTATACTACAATTGGTTTTATTTTGAATGAGAAAATCTTGTGTTGTTATGAGACGTTTAACGGCAATTGATGCGGCACGTGTTGCTAATGCCAATAAATCGGCACCCACATAACCCGGTGTTAATGTTGCAATTGCATCAAAATCAAATGTGTTTTCTAATTTTAAATTTTTACAAATAATTTTCAAAATTTCACAACGTGCTGGACGATCTGGTATGCCCAAAGAAATTTCTTGATCAAATCGTCCGACACGACGTAATGATGGATCCAATGCATCGGCACGATTTGTTGCACCAATAACCAATACTTGATCACCATTTTCATAATTTGATAAACTATCAAGACTGCATAGTAATTGTGCAACAATACGACGTTCCATATCCTTTTGAGCATTTATACGATTTGTTGAAATTGCATCGATTTCATCAATAAATAAAACACATGGTGCCAAATTTGCGGCCTGTTCAAATAATTCACGGATACGCTCTTCTGATTCACCACTTACACCAGCAATCAATTCTGTAGCAGCCACTTCGATTAAACTAACATTTAATTGCTATATAAAAAAAAATAGGAAAAGATAATAATTAATTAAATAATAAAAACTGTGTTAATGTACTTTAATACCTACAATAAAATATAAATTGTCTTATAATGAAATACTCATACACAATGAATCACATAGCATAGAAGGATAACGATCAGCGAGTAATAAAACTCAAAATCAGATCTACTTGCATTAAATTATCTGAGCTCTCTTCAGTGACTTTATATGATGCAGCCGACCCATTTACGTGCTTTTCGAAAACAATCAATTAATATTAACAATAAACCAGGTGTGAAAGTTTGGCGTAAAATATCACAAACGGCTGCAATGATTGCAAATAATGAACTATTGAAGAGAGTAAACGAATTTATTTAACTAGATATATAAGAAACATTTATTTCATGTTTCTTAGTTGGTATACACATAGAAAGTATCAGTGAAACAATTTACCTATTACAAAACCAATCTGAGCCAAATCTCTTGTTTGACACATTAAATTTAAAAATTAATTGCATATCTATTGAAACTTTTAGTACATAAAGTGATTAATATTCTGAGAATTGAGAAAAAAGCGTACAAATTTACTACTGATTATGATATGATGGAATATATATTTGCTGTTAACATTGATCCTTGTTAATTATACAATATATTTATTAAAATATCAACACTTACCCCAGCTATTGCTTGTGCTAATAATGTTTTACCACAACCTGGTGGACCATGTAATAGAAATCCACGTGGTGGTGGTAAACCAATGTGTCGATAAACTTCTGGATGTTTAATATGAAGTAATTGTTCACATAAATCTTTGAGAATTTTTTCCATTCCACCAACATCATTAAAATTAACAGTTGACATTTTTGTTAGTATTTCCTTTTTATAACCTTTTCGTGCCGTTTTCGGTAGAGCTGGTGTATCACTTCGTGATCGTGATACTTGTTGTTGTTGTTGCTCATAATTCTGCTTTTGTATTGGTTGTTGTTTTTGTTGAGATTGTTGTGACTGTCGCAACTTATGTTCTGGTAGCTGTTGACTTGATGACAATGATTGAACGTCGTTACTGATCGTAGTTTCTGTTTTTGATGACTGTGGCGTTGTTATAGCCGTTGCTGTTGATGTTGTTATCGATATTGGTAAGGATGATACTTTCTTTTTCAATGCTTTATCGTCAATATCTTCAAATTTCTCAACCGGTTTTAGTACAAAATTTACATCATTTTTAGGATAATTACTGATGTTATTATTGTTGTTGTTGTTGTTGTTATTATTATTATTATTATTATTATTTTGTTCGGATAAACGACGCTTCTTAACTGGGGGTATTTGATGTATTATTGGTGGTACATTTTTTGAATTATTCAATTTTGAATTATTTCTCATTTGTCTATTATTAGAATGATGATTGTTATTATCATAATTTGCATGTGATAACAAATCGTCATATCCTCTTTTATTCAATTGATCTTCATTTGGTAATTTTGTTATTGTAACAGATTTACTAATTCCAAGCGCTAAAAAAATTGTATTTTAATTTATATCATATATATATATATAAATATAACGCCACAGTAACGTGTTGGAAGCATATTGTTCAATTGTGAATACGCAAAGAAAATTACGTGATTACTTGACAATCATGTACCGAGCAGCGTGTAATGAATAATTCTGTAAATTTGCAAACATTGAGAGAGAAAGCTCAGTCGGAACGACAACGTAACTAATGTAAGTCCCTGTTTCCACGATACAACTTTTATCGAAATGAAATCGTATTGGATGAAAATAAATCGGGTGAAATTGGATCGTGTAAACGGGGAATTTTATTCGATTTTCATGCCACAAATATTTGATGCGATCAGGCAGAGTGTTGGTGAATGTTCGGTTACATCTTCTCGACGCCGCGCAATTGTCAAAATTTAGGATTACAAAAGATACACGATATACTTATTACACACGGCAAAAAATGTGCTGACATTGGGATACCCACTTCTCACTCCAAATCTTCAAATTGCCGATTCACCAATTTACGATTACACTCAGTTACTTTTCATGATGTAAATCATCATGAAAAGTAACTGAGTGTAATCATAGAAACTTTCAATATAAATTGCTACTCTAAGCAAGAGAAGGGGACAAGGAAAATTTGGGTCTGAAGTTCATATTTTACAATATCAGTGTATGGCCCATTGGCCCATTCAATGCCAGTTCCTTGGCGTCGAAAATTCTGTTCATCGCATTCATATTTGCCAGTCTCCATTGTCATTTAATATTGTATTTGGCCAGAAAATTTTAAGTATGCGACTGATTTTATGACATATTGTTATTTATCACCAACCTTCCAAATTTCGCAGCCATACAATTGTACCGATAGACTATTAGTTTTAAAGATACGTAACTTCAGATTTTTTGAAATTTCTACTATTTAGCATATCAAAAATTTGTCGAGTCTTCAGTATGCGTAACCTTTCAGTATTCATCAAAAACATAACCATGACGTAAAATTCTACACTGTCAATTACAATATAGCCCGTGGATGATGTTCTATCTGTTTCCTACGAATACATTGTTCTAAAACGGTATTAATCCTTACGTGCACAATAATAGCTATAACCTAGTATTAAGTAAGGTGATACGACGCAACACTTTATACAATTTAAATTAATAATACGATATTATCTAATACAAGTAGTAAATTGATCATATTTTACAATGTATTAATTAATCATTCTTTTAAAACATTATATCCGTGAAAACGTTCCACAATAAAAGATATGTTATCAATGGTAGGTAGCACAACGTTACAATTGTAGATCAAACAACACATTAACGAATTTACTGTTGACAAATTTTAGAGTATTATGGGATTATTAAAGACTGGCAAGTAGCAAATTCAAAGATAACTAACTATAAATAATCAAGAAATTCACTTACAATTAACATTATTTTTATCATTTGCATTTTCATTTTCCTCCTCATCACTGCTAATATCAATGAGTTCATCTATATTTGCCTGTGGTCGAATAGCATTTTTATTTGAATTGCTGGTATATAAATTAGTCAGCATATTATTTAAATTATGTGGTTCAACATTAGACTGAAATATAAAATAAATCGTGTTTTTTTATTTTTACTTATACTCATTAGATACAAAATGACAATAAAATTACATCCATCATCTCCAAATCAGATTCCTCATCTTCACTTGTCCCAGTATTTGTATCATTATCCAACCCATAACTATGCAGAACTGTTCTGTATGCTATAAATCATAAATAGATGAAATTTATATTATTCGAAAGGTGTATAAGTTAATAACATAAAAGAATATTTAAAAAAAAAACAAATGCCGCCATATTTTACCATCTTGAACCATCATTCGAAATGGTACCGACTTTCGGCGACTATATTCTCTATTTTTACTCTGTAAATGTCTTGCCATTTCAGCAACATCAACGTACGTTTGATGTACATTTTCTTCCAAATACTACAAAAAAAAAAAATAAAAAATTGTAAAATTTTATATTAAAATAATTTATGCGTCACTTAGAAAAATTATATTTAACCTCACTTAGTTGATCACAATATTTTCTTACCTGTTTAACAAGGGGAATAATTGCTGGATCAGTCATTATTGGTTTTTGTTTTTTCTGAGGCATAAATCGATTCATTTCAAACAAATATTTATCTATACATTAAGAAAATTATAGAGCTTGTTGTGACTTTATTTTATTTTTTTTTTTGTTCAAACTGCTTTGATTTTTGGCTTTTTATAAACCCAAACTATTTATCCAGTGTCAGCAATAGCACACGCACACACACGCACTCAAACTACACCGTAGTACACGGTACACTTTTGTATATGATAAAAAAAAAAAACCAACTTTTTGTTTCAATTAGCAATTACAATTACTTTATTTTGTCAATCGATATATTTTTATTAAAAACATATTTATATTAAGGAATATTGTCTATTGAATTAACTAATTTAAATAAATATTAGAAACAAATCAATTTATTTAGAAATTAAACTTTCAGTAAAATTCAATCATACCTACGGTCTACGAAAAAGTATGATGGTGTCTTTTGCTATAATATATTGTTACTCAACTGTCACGCCGTCGGCCCGCTTTGTGCAGTATTTTGACACTTGTTTTTCAAAATCATTCAATCAAAAATGTACGATTGCGTTCATTTATTCCAAGTGAATGGATAATATTTTTTGCGATGAAATTAGAAATATTAAAATAAAATTATTGTATTATAAACAGAACATAACAACAAAGACAATCATCAAGACAAATTACAATGTTATACTTGGTTCTACCCTTTTGTGTCTTACTGTTCTTTTAACTGTTGGCTGTCAAATGTCAAGTCTACTCTAAATTAACAATATAATATGTAAATATTTCTATAAAACTCAATAGAAATATTGCTGTAATATACCAATGCTTTAGGTATCTCATTTGATAATTCACAAAGTAATAAAAATGGTTACATATGTAGGTTAAGACAATATGAATTTGATTGACAAATTGTCATACAATTCTATGACAATATTTTGAGGAAATATTTGTCACTTAAATGAAAAAAAAAATGAAAATAACTAAACATTAATAATAATAAGAAAATTATTAACGTAAATAAAATTCTTTTGAAACAATAAAATTATCCATTGTATCCATTTTAATATTAATATTACTGTATTATTAATATATTTCACTAATTAATAGGAGACAAATTTAATATTTTTATAATAAACAACCAAACAATTCAAAAGAATTCATTTCATTCTGTACATATCCATAACATTTAAAAATATTTATGCCGAAAATTAAAAAATAAAATTTCGTAATGCAATTGACCATTTTCGAAATTTCAACGTTACTATCTCTATAACATAGTAAATATTTTAATTGCAGACTTAGCTTAACATATTTTTTTATAGAACCTTATCGAAAACTGGTAATGCAGGTATAATATTTTCGGTTAGTGTTGGCATTGGCACGTCATTCATGTTTGTGCTTGATAATGTTATTTTTTAGAATAAACAAAAATTTTATATCATTGAATTATATCACATGGAAATTCACGTTCATAATTATCTCTCTGCTTATTGATAAATAATTAAATTATGTGCAATCTTATTTGATTTAAAATAATGTCACCGATTAAATCGTTTGCATTTTTCGATTTAGAAACTACGGGACTACCCGATATTGAATTTTCCAGAACAAAAATTACAGAATTATGTATTGTTGCATGCACCAAAGATCATCTTTTATTTAATACAAATCGCAATCAAATACCAAGAGTTTTACATAAACTATCACTTTGTGTAAATCCATATAAATTAATAACTCAAGAGTCTACAGAAATTACAGGTAGTTTTTATATGTTAATTTAAAGAATTTTGTTCCAAGTTCAACAGTCGTTTTCCAAGTACATTTGGTTCTAACTAATCTACGAATACTTAATCTGTGGCCTTTAACTGACTAATTAAAAATATATTAGAAGTCATACGGTTGTGCAAGGCATTTAAACGCTTCATTATATATTCAACTCATTAATACACAAGTATATTTTATTATCTGTTTTTAAAGATATTTGCGATAAGCTGTATCTGTATGTATTACACTTTGCCACAGCCCTTATTGCTTCCCGCTTTGGTATTTAATACATTTTTAAATCGTAACTGGTGTAAGTCCATATTTGTATGATGTTTTCTTTCTCGTGATATTGTTTTACAATCTCGGTACCCCACCACCACCAAGTATCTTTTCCAATATGCAAAGAACTTTTTGACTTATCAAGATATCTTTTTTGATTTGCGCTACCAGCAATCTGTGCTGTGCGGTAAAAGGCGTACCAGGTAACAATTTGCAGTCTTTAAAATATTTCTAATTTTGTCTATTAAATTGTATAAAATTAATTTGAGATGAGTTACTATTCCACATTGCCAATTGCAAAATATTATCACCCAGAGAATTACTGTGTCCACAGTCACAAGAAAAAACATTAATAATTTGATTTATCTTGCCAACATGCCCATTTAGATCACCCATAATCAATCTGGTTTCACTTAATAGAAGAGCCTGTTAAACCGATGACATACATTCCCAAAATTCCATCTTGTGAATTCATCGAATTCTATTTGTTTAGCATATACAGAAATAATATTCATAATGGGTTTGTCGCAATGTTATGGTGAGTTGCATTGACTGTAGATTTAATCTAGAATATGGTAGCCAGTCATATTATGATAGAAACAAACACGACATTAACATCATCATTTAGACCTCGGGACAAATTGTGGACGAGTTATACCGGTGACACCACGTACATATCAAAGATGGATTGCGGAATCTCGTTGATAGATGACTACTTCAGTTGTCACCGAACAATTAACAAATAAATAAGTTAAACTATAAACGGGACTCTATAATTGACAAACAAATACAATTTTATTTGTTACAGCGCTCGATAATTATTTACTCGAAAATGAAAGCAAATTTAATGAAAATACAGTTAATTTAATAAATAATTTTTTGAAACAATTACAACAACCAGTTTGTTTAGTAGCGCACAATGGTGACAACTTTGATTTTCCTTTGTTAAAAAAACAATTATCGACACTAAATTTAGTAAGTACTCTGTCATTATTAATTGAATACTTTCAAACAAAATGTTCTTATCTTTTGCTGTAAAACGTATTTAACAATAATAATAATAATAATAATAATCAATTTTAATTAAATTTAGAGTCTATATGATTCACTATTATGTGTTGATTCGTTAAATATATTTAAAAAGATCGACAATACAAATGTTGATTTTTTAACAACAGATATTGTTATAATATCTAATAATGGTGAAAACAGTAAAGGCAATGTAAGCTCTGGTTCTAGTTCAGCAAAAGAAGATTTCAAAATTACAGTCAAAACAAATGATCAAACATCAACAATTGTTGACAGAGAATTGGATAATGGAAATGAAACTACAAATGATGATCTCCAATTTTTATCAGATGAAACAGCATATGCTGATGAAATTGATAAATCAATAAATGAATTACATACAAATAATTTAATGTCATATCTGGCATCAGAACAACCGAAAAATCGGCAAAAAATAAATGAAACAACACCATCACAACGTTTTAAATTCACTAAAAATGCTGCATCTTCAAATATTCAATCGCCATCAGGAGCATCACCATCAGGATCATCAACATCAGGATCGTCAATTATATCAATTGATACCGCTAAAAATCAACATTTGGAAAATGAACTCGTAAATTATATTTATAATCACAAAGACATAATTTCATTAATTACGGAATCAAATGTTTCAAACAATTATGAAATTGTGGAAAATTTAATGAATGAGAACATAAATTTGCAAATATTAATTGAAAAAACACCATCACAAACCATAAGAAATAAAACAATGAATTCTCTAAATGAAAATGTGTTCAATATACAGCCAATCATAACAGATATTCCAGTAGATAAAGATGCACGTCAAGTGGTAAATGAGACGCCAGTGAAAATTCCAGAAATTCAATCAACAACAAAAGTGATTTTATTTGTTTTTAATTAAATTAATTTAAATCAGTTAAAAAAAAAAAGATAAAGATTAAAATGTATCTTAAATTATTAGCGTTTGTCAAGCTTCAGAAGAGAACTATTCCCCAGTGCGACACCAAAGAAAAGATATACATTAACTGCCGTACATGAACGACTCTATGACTGTAAACCAGAAAATTCTCATTATGCTGAATCAGATACAATGACACTATTAAAATGTGCTGTTGCATCAAAACAACAATTTGTTAAATTTGCTGAAGATGATTGTAATCTATTTATGAATATTAAACCTTTAGGACGATAGACAACAAATGTTTTTAATTTATGGGACACATTTTATTTGTTTAGTTTTGTTGTAATTGCAAGTTATTTAATAAAATTATTTGTTAAAGAAATTTTAATGTATAATTGTTGTGTATTTTGCATCAATTTCTATGTAATGAAACGTTTTATATATTTATTAAAGCATGGTATTGTTTTTTTACAGCAAAATTGTATTATTTTAATATTATCGAGATTATCTTCATCATCGTCATCATTATCATCATCATCATCATCAGCTTAACTTTTACGCCCCCCTTTAATTACAGTTCCGTATCAACATCAAATTTCAATCGAAAATCTGATTAGTTTCTGATATACAGTGCGAAACATGTGTCGATCGATTAAAACTTAAGATTTAAGCACCTATGAAGTAGGCATCGCTTGATGACAATGAAAATTATCGCAGTCAGTATGGTCATTATTTCATAATTGGACAGATAAATTAAAATTTTTTAACAGACATAAAGAGATAAGCTACAACAGATAAACGTAAAATGTTGCTAAACTTTAATATAATGATGTATGGCAATTATTCGCAGGCGATTTGGCGAATTGATTATTATCTGATAGCGATCGACAAGACTGGCACACATTCAAGTTTTGGTAAAATTTAATAAATTAACATTACAGTACGTAAAGTCTTATAGTACGTAAGGCAGTCGGCACCGTGAAGAAAAAAAATATATACCCCAAAGCAACAAGCGATAAACTGGAATCGTTATATACCACCTTAGGTTCCTTATTGCCTGATGATTTTAGTTTAAAAAATTCGTTTTTTTTTAATAGGTGCTCGTAATTTATTACTCTGACAACAATAGTATAATAACCATCACTCCCCCAGGATAAAATTACGAATTGTCCGCTTGATTACAATAAAAAAAAATGTGAATCCCATATTTTATGTAATGGAATTAATTATAGCTGATCCTCAATCGATTTACATTGATTTAAATAATTTTGAGATACATTATTTATTCAGGCTGTAAGTTTTATAATTTCATTGTTTCTGTTGACGTAGGACATCTGTGCCTAATATATTGTATATTATCAACTTTTAATTCCGGCTGATAATATAACAGTAATGCAATGTACATAACATACAAAACAGCACTACCGGCACACAATAGAATGAAGCACATACAATCACATATGACAGGCATTCTATATAAAAAATAAATTATTGTCTTATGTTAGTATAATTGAAAAAAAAGAGCATAATTTTTTTTTTTATATCTTCTTAAGTAATATAAAAAATGTGTATATAACTCTGTATATGTGAATGACAATAAATACACTGATATACTGAAAATAGGTTTTACTTAATTCTATTTATTATTATTATTATTATTTTTTCTTTAACGACCAAGGCCAGTTTGGCCCAAATAGTCTTTTCAACCTCTGGT
>JANSTX010007792.1:0-19768 GCA_027564355.1 Penthetria funebris | reverse complement strand
AAATATTAAATTATTATTAAAAACTTAACGGAATCAAATTAAATTCATAATTTAAAAACAATTTTAATTAATTTTAATCGTTCCAAAAATTTGAATTTTAATAGTTTTCAGCTTAATTTTATATGAAATGCGAACTGCTTTTTTTGTATATAATACTGAAATAATTTATTTTATTCGATGGCATGATACTATAAGGCCATATTTTATAATAATTGGTTGGTAAAATATTATTTTCATTTGTGTAATATGCATAATTATATGACAAATTGAGATTCATGTTTATATAGTAAGTGATGAGAAGATTTATTTGTATAATGTAATGGAGTGGATCACGATTTATATTAATTTTCGCCACTTATCGAAATTTTTTTTTTTTTTTAAATGATTAGTGAAAAATTTATTTATATAAGGAATATTACTGATTATACAAAAATCTATAGCATTTAAATAGGATAAATGTTATGACCACGTATTTATTATGTCAATTAAAAATAAATTATATTCAGCTAGTAAAATAGAAGTATTAAGTAAATTATGCGTAGACAATATAGAAATAGCATGTTGTACATAAAAAGTATAATTATTTTTAGCTATAAATATAAATAAAATACAATTAATTATATTTTTCATCTGAAAGACCAGGAGATCAGATGTGTTAAGAAGTGTAAAAATGAAAATTTTATGAAAGTATTCGACGACCTTCATAACTTGTATTCAATTAAAATGTCAAATATATGATTTTTTTTTTTCTAAACTATCATGAAATCGTAAGTAATAAGCAGTGTAAAACAAAACTCATTAATTAGTAGAGTATAAATAAAAACTATGTAATTTCTGCATCAGATTTGTTGTGCTAATATAAAATATTGTCCATACATTAAATAGTACTTGTATACATGGAAACGAAAAAAGAGACTATAAATTTCTTAATTAATTACCAACATTCTACTATGTGCACCATTTTTTCCTACTATCACTTTTCAACCAATATATTATTATTCTTGGCAGTTTTACGAAAACCCTATTATTATCGAATTTAATTAGATAGTGCATTCAAATGAATCGAAAAATGTAATATAAAAAAATCATTGTATAACAATTACAAACTACTGGATTATGTTTATTTAATTAAACGAATCCTTTATTTTTATGCAAATATAACGACATTATGTTAACTTAAGGTACTGTATGATTTGAACCATTTTCGAATCGTAATGCATCCTTGATTAAAATAACAACATTGACAAAATAAAAAAATTTAAAAAAAAAGCAGATCAAATAATTATAGGCGCCACCAATTTAACAATTTTCGTTTAACTATTAATTAATTAAATTGGGCAGGTTTTATTTTATTTACTTTGTTTTTTTATTTTTGTGTTTTAATTTTTTAATCATAAATTATCACAAAGTTGAAAAATTTTTTCGATGAAATACCAAACATTTATTTCGCGATTTTGAAAATAATATAATAAAAAAACAAAAATTATAAATATTTTTTAAACGGGTTTTACATGATAACTCCATAAATAAATGATTAGGTTCTTTTTTTTTTTTCTAAATAAATATCTTAAATATAATTTTCTAGTATAAAAAACAAATAACCGAACAAAACTTGCAAATAACAAAAAAGTCATTGCTGAATTTCAGACGTAATTATTAAAGTACAGGTAGCAGAAATAATGTAATAATATGTAAGCCTTTAAAAGTGCAGTCATGCGATTAAAGTTTTTTTTTTAATCTTTTTGCTAGGACTTAATCAGTTATTTGCTTTTCTAATGTTTTTCCTGATTTTTTTTTTAAATTGCCCTCAAATTAGTGTAACTATATAAAACTAAAATATTATGTAATTTAAATTCACGTTTTTTTTTTTATTATATTAATTATTTTTATATTTAGTTATAATGTTTGAAGAAAAAATTAGTGAATTTTTTATTTTTAAAGACAAAATTTACTTTCTAAAAATTAATTATAAAAGTATATTTAATGAAGAAATCAAATAATATAATTTTAAGTAAATAGTTTTCATTTATTTAAAACAATTAAGATTGTTTTAATTATTATAGTCTATTTATTATTGTTTCTTGATGATTTATAATTGATGTAAGATTATGTATTTGTTAAAAATTTAAAAGTATTCCATATATGAGTGAGCAATGTCTAGGAGATATAGGGAATGTGTTTTTAATGTTAATGATCATAATAATTATATCTTAATCTGTACACCGCATAGGTACATAAAGCAGTTTAACGATGCGTTAATTTTCCGTTTCTAATATGTAATATCAAATATGAACTCAATTAACTATAAAATTGTACTATATGTAATTAATTTGAAAATATATGATCGATTATAATTATCTGATTATAAATTTGAATATTTCAGTAGAACATTTTTTTTTTTTTTGGTTTTTAATTGTGTTATCTGTGGTCTTTTAGATTATATAATAAAATATCAAAGTGATTAAAAAAAATCACCTATTCTGCATATGTCTTATAATATTTAATGTTATCTCGTGCAAATAAACTATATTGAGTCTTAAAAGTTGTGTGTTGCAATTTAATTCGGTAACATAATACCACAGAAAAAAATTTACTATTTGCATAAACATTTTTTATGTGATGTGTTCATAGCAAACAAAAAGTAAAAAAAAAGAAAAAAAGTAAAAGAAACTAACATAAATTACGAATAAAATCACAGAAAAAAATTGTATATACAAGTATATAATAAATGTGTACTAATTTATTTAATTAAAACCATAAAGTTTTTATCAATTCCAGTAGCAAATAATATATTGCATAACATAAATAATGCATATTATACGTAACACGTACCATTGAGTATACATATAATATTTGTTATATTTTATTACCAAACTATTAATTAGAATATGTGGATTTATTTTTGTGTATTTCAATTATAATTTTAAATGCAACTCAATGCCATTATCTATCGTTGCAGTAATAATAAAAATAGCAAACAATATTTTTAATATGGAAAATAAAGTAAACAAACGCTGACCATTTATTTTTCCATTTTAAATTTCCATTGGGTAATATTATGCCAATCCAATTTAAATGATATCCAAAAATGTTATTCAATTAAATTAAATTGTTGTTACTTTAAAAATAAAATTAAAAAAAAAAATTTATTAAGCGAAAGTTATTCTGCAAATTTGGCCTTCACATGTGATAACAGGTAAACTGAAATTTGCAACCAATTTTTATTTGATTTTTTAACTTACTTAATGTTCAGACTGTTGTTGATTGTTATGGTTGAAGTTTTTTTTTTTGTTATAAAGTTAATTTACACAATTACGATATGACCAAATTTATGAACTGAGATTATTTTATATTTTCTCAAAAAATGGACTTAATTTTTCTACATCATTATTTAATGAAAAATATACAATAAATGTTTTCATTTATATATTACATTATTATTTTGTATCCATTAGGATGACACCAAATTTCACAGAAAATTCTTGAATTTTTATCAGTGCTCTTGTAAATATTATCGAAGTTTTACCATAAAAATCACACTAAATTTGGATTACATTTTCTGATTACATCAATTATGATTTATTCGGTGACGATTGGTCAACAATCATCGAAATTTCTAAAATCAAATTTTTAACGCCATGCGGTATCACCGCTTAACTCAATTACGATATGTCACTAGTGTTTGGTCGACTGGTTGAAGGAATATCCTAACCATGTAGTTGTAACTAAAGATTTGTACACCAAATCTATTGAAATATTTAAATGTTTATTCGGATAAAAATAATTGTACAAATATTTATACATTACATACGCATATTAGAAACGGTAGATTAATATCGTAATGTGTCATCGCTGAATTTTAAACCTGGATAGTCATCATTACAGTATAGAACACAACATGTATTATATTATTTAGATGAAACATTATTGTTGTATTACAAAAGAATGTCAACCTTCGCTTAATATTTTTACAATTTTTAGTTTTAATTAAATAGAACAAATTGAGTTGAACTTATGGTAGGCAATACATTCATCTGCAATTTTTTATTTTTTTATTTTTTTTTTAAATAATTGTGCACAATTTTTTTTAGTTTACTGCACTACTTAACATTGAAATAATATACATGGAAATTAGCAAGTACATATATTATATAGCGTCATCAATTTATAATAATTGCACAATATTACAGATTTACCTTTTACTTTATAAGAAAATAATAAAAAAAAAAATCAGATTAAACTTTTAAAATAATTTCTCAGAGGTTGTATGCTCTGAACGTATGCATCATGGATTAATATAGTCACATTTAAATAAATTTTAATGTGATTGCTATATTAAATTGATTATGCACAACGTTTATGCAGATCACTCTTTATCCAAGTCAGTACAAAAAATCAAATTTTATGGCTTTTAAATATAAAAGATATGATCGATATACAAAGACGACGCATAAAATTTTAATTTCATACATAGATATTTGTAATTTTCATTTGGACATTTTAATATTTATGGTAAATTACACGAGATACATTTTTATCAATATGGACTCAGAACGTATTATTAATTTATAAATGGTTATTGTGACATTTTTCATTACGAAATATATTGCTCATTTCTTTTCTATAATATTACACTTAGCAGATTGAGTATGGAGTGGCCGACTATTAACGAGGTTACTCAACGAATCACGATATATGTTAGTAATAGCGTGTGATCAAGACGAAAAAGATGGTGGTAATTGTCAACGGATTGAAAAAACAACTAAACAGCAAACTAGGCAGCAATAGATTTATGCACCACTCTACTGAATTATTTAAATTTATAACTGGATAATTATGATTGATCCTATATTTTTCACTTGGCAATTTTTTTTATAGTTATATTTGAGTTTACATTTGATGTTATATGCATATTTGAAACGACAAATTAACATACCCTATGCACCCTCGATGCGTAAAGGGTCAGATGAAGATGATGAGATTGAGTTTAAGTGATCTACAATTATGATTTTTACTGATGACTGCTATATATTTCACAAATTTAGATTACCTAACTTGTATCATGGATTAAAACATCAAATCTCAAATTAAAATTAAATTAAATTATGTGTTTATTAAAGCATTGAATAATCTTTGTAGTTATTTTGCTATATTAATACAGTAAAAAAAAGAAACAATATATTATTAGCATAATGTTAATTTACGAATGATAATTAAATAAATGAACTTTCAATTTTATTACCGAAGAGATGGACATTGAACTTGAATTACTGATGAATCAATCAAAATTTCTGCCGTCTAATAAAAGTATCTATTATTTGGTACATTTAAATTCCATTTTTTTTTTCCTAGTGAAAGTTATGATTATTTAAATGGAATGTTCATTTATACATGTATATTTAATATAAATGTATATAATAAAGATGCTACGTTACTCGTTTTGAGTTTTTAAAAACGTAACTAATGATTTAATATTCAATTTTCTACAATTAACTGCACTCATTCATCCATGATGACTATAAGTGAATATATAATTAACGTTTATATAAAAAAAAATATATATATTTTTACTTAATTAATGAAAAATTCATAGATGTGAAAAGCACTTTTATTTATATTGAGTTCACATACGGAATATATTTAAATAAAAAATGAAAACTCAACATTAAATTAAATAGCGCATATTTTTGTGTACTACCGTACCACCAATATGCTACCAATAAACATAACTTATTTGATATCGCATGATCACTTACAACAATTGATATTCGTAAGAAATAAATATTTTTACATTGAGAGCGTATACTTTCAAGGTACATTTATTTTCATATTATCAGTAAATAAAATTAATAAGGATTTTATTTCTACATTATGATCTAATTGAAAAATTAATACTATAGTATATTATTTACATTAGTATGTTAACTAAACGAGGATTTATAGAATTCCCAAAATACCATGGTAAGATTATTCAATCAAAAATATAGCTGAATTACATGGAATTAAATGTTTTTCTTTAATAAAATACTGAATACTGAATTTCTGAAGTTCTAAAAGTTTGAGGTTATTCAAAACCCCATCATACACAGTAATGTCGTGAACTAATAAACTAATAGACAAAAAGACATTTCACCAAAATCAAAAACTGTTTTAAATCAATAAAAAACAATTATATTTTTTGCGTTATAAGAACATGATTTGTTTCGATTATCTGTGAGTGGATAGTAATCATAGAATAATTATAGGTTCTGCACTTGCGAGGAAGTGACTCGTATACACCTAATCCACAAAAGACGAAAGCACTTTTAGAGCCTATGTATTGGCTATTGAGGAATTAACACCCCTAAAGCCCAGACAGATTTTACATAAAAATATATAGTCTATAGTATACATCTTTTTATTATCAAAAAAAAAATCATTATCAAAACCTAATTGAATGAGGGCACAAATCTTTAAACGTATGAAATTTGTGCCTATTAATTTAGTTTAAATTAATACATACTCGAATGTATCAATTTATGTAATTTTTTTGCAATTTACATTACGGAAGGCTGGTAAAAATATTTAGTAGCCAAGAACACTTTATATACTTACAACCATAAACAAGAAACTGCATGTACCAGTAATGGAATATTAATTTGGCATTTCCACCACTAATGTAAAATAATAACTGAACAACTACAATTCAGTTTGCTTTCGATAATTAACTGATAGATCAGATGCATTTTTCAGTCAAGTCAACAAACAATACATTTACATATATTTTTGACCTAGAACATATGCTATTGTTGAACTTAATAGTGAAGAAATTTAAAAAAAAACATATTATACATTTAACAAGATGGATTTAAATTTTAACTTAATAAACTTAACACTTAAATATATAAATATTTCAGCATCAGTATAAATAATTTTTATTTATATAATAATAGAATACCAAATAACATCTTGAGGTTATTGAATAAACATCTCACTATCTGTTAACCGATCGATCATCTACATGTTTCACAACTATCGCATTTTTTCGACGTAAATATTATGATAATGACAGAAATATAATTCTATTCTTGTCTATTGTAATATGTACTATGATTAAAAACGTTAGATTTTTCTGTAACATAATCGATAAGATGTTGATCGAGGTGATGAGATTAGTCTAAAATAGTGTATTATTAACATAATATACATTGTCTTTCAAGGGTATTCTGAAAATATACAGATGATGAATATTGCATAACCTTTTAAACAATTACAAATTAAAGAAAATCTGTGACTAAATTAACATCATACATCATTCTGCCGCAAGTCAAAAGTTTTAATATTATATATTATGGAACCTATTTATAAAAACTTATTTGCATATTAATCATTATATCTGTTAACATCTACTGGGTTTAATTGATGACAAAATAATTAATTTTGAAATATTAATTCATTATGATAGTATAAACACATTTTGTATATATTGTGACGATTTCCTAAATAATTGCAGCATTCCTATAAATAATTTTTTTTTTTGAAAAAAAGCAACATTAATTAAGCAAATTATTATTATAATTGATCAATAAATTAGTTACAAATTTATTTCAAAATATACTTTCAATTCATATAATTTCAACCATAAAAAAATGTCAATCAAACTATGATAATTGTCATCAGTATGACAATTTTAAACCACATGCTGTGCCTGTATATTCATTTTGAATGACATATGATCTACTTATAAAAATAACACAATTATTCATGATTTTAGTAATAAATAAAATAAATCTTCAAATAAATACAATTAAAATTGTAAAGTTAAAACTGATCCTAATTTGGTTATCGATTATGAAATATTTATATAATATTGTAAATTAGAAAATATTTAATTGAATGAGGAGCTGAAATTGAATTGACAACAATTAGTTCCATTAACATTATCATATTGACATTAACCAAGGAAACATAATAATCTAACATGGAGCTGGCTGATTATACGTGCGAATAATACATTTCATACATTTGCTCATATTTGTTAGTTTTTTATGTGACAAAATAAAGATTCAAACACAAAAATAATATTCCATAATTATCGACAATTTTTTCTCATATGCATTTGAACCTTATTAACAAACAATGGGTTTTTAAAATCCTGATTCAAGCAGATCTCTCTCATTGTTTTATTTTCAACACAAGTGATATATGAAATTATTATTAGTAAAAAGAGTATCGAAAGATTGTAGGTATATTTTTCAAGTTTATCATAAGCCGTGATCAATAATGGAGAATATATGGATTATGATCAATATTAGTTATTTAGGAAATAATCTGCTTGCTTGACTCCGTTATTAAAACATAAGTTTTTTAGTAACATTAATCACGTTTTAATATTATTTTTTTTTTTAATTGTACATATGGCTGAAATGATTATGTAAATTTTCAATTGAATTGATTGTGGTTTTTATAGTTTAATGCAATCAACACGATCGTTGATCACATACATACATACACATTTACTATACAAATATATTATTATGCATTATCTAAATGCATGAATAAATTCTGTAATAATTAATGAGTTTTACCGTATGCTCGCGATAAACAATTGCGGAAGAAATGTGTTTTATTTAATATTTATTTTTTTCTTTTCTTTATTATTTTTTTTTAAATGTACTTTAATATTTTATTTTATATACAATTTTCAATAAAATTTAAATTCAACAGAATTTATACTAAATTATTAATTTCTTAAAGAAGTACTCATGTATATACATAGTTAACTATACTCGTACACTATAATACATTGTCTACATATTAATCGATTACTTATTTATAATGCCACTTATAAGATTTAATATATACTTTAGTTTGAAAGTAACCAATCAATATTTAAGTTGTAAGTTTTATGTTTATAGTGAGTGATTGATTCATTGCTTTATCTATGTTTAGTTTTTAAATAAATAGGTAATTTTGTAACTAAATTAAAAACCAAATTCCGTACAGTTTGCACAGTTTATAATATAATGCTATAAATTATTAGATACAATTTGGAGTGAAATTGAACTCAGAATTGGAGTCGAAGTCGATGTCTATATCAAAGAGCGTCTGAAGTATCTGACACTGTAAATATAAAAATTATTTGCTATTTAAAAAAAATAAGCACTATTGCCTATAGTATTATATTAAAAGTTAAATTTCTCATTCATAATTTAGTCAATAGTTACGTTTTGTCTAATTGAATTTTTACTGTTGAGACAATTTGGCATCATTATATTTGGAATTTTTGTTTGGAATTGTAAATTATGAGTCGTGCACACCTGATATTGGAGATGGAACAAAATTTGCTGCAGCTATAATATGTACTTCCGGTACATCTGGTTTACCCAAATGTTTACAATTATCCCATGCAGTACTATTAGATTCAGCCTCATTGTAAATATATACAAACATAATTATTTTCTGGCACTGAAGTCTCTGACAATTCCGTGCTGTTGGATTCGTATGTCGAATATGATGGTTATTCGTATGTCGACTATGACAGTTTCGAAGTTGTTATCAGTTTAAATCAATTTTAAAGATTAGTTTGTTGGCTAAAAAGTAAATCTCCAACGTGTTGTTTGAGTTTGTTTGTACCCGATTTGCAATATTTAGGGGATGTATATTAATAATTCGTTTATGCTGTTAGCCATATTATTTTCTCAGGTTCTGCATACCAATTAATATAGTCCTCATATAAATAGAATTGTGTGTTAATATTTAATTAGTTTACCTTGCCATAGTCATACTTTTAAAATTAATTCTATTTTTGTAATTATTTCCATCATATCTTTGTAAACAAAGTGTGTGTGTGTATGGTTAAACCATTCTAGTTATGGAATTGGTATTCTATATTTCTTATTTACTATATTTACTTTTGGTGGTTATAATTAATAATTTATTGCAGTCTTCAATCAATAATGTCCTAAGACATGAAATTTTTCTTTTTATTATCAATAAAACAATATCAAATTATAGAGACTAATTAGAGTATTCATCAATTATTAGTTCCTTTTCCTTGTAATTCCAAAAGAAGAGTTGTGACTATTATACAGTGTAACTAATTTGCACATATATCAATATGTATATATATTTATATATATAACATGGAAGTGATCTGGAAATATTTAATTATATTATGAGCATATATAGTTCATTAATATTGCAAAAATCAGTATTTTATTACCATAATGTAGTATTAAAATGCATTATTGCATTTTACATAAAAATTAAAATTTTGTTCAAAGCTCACATAAATCTATTCTGGGATTACTATTTATTACATATGTAAATTTACATATTCTTGTTAATTAATTTACAAAAAACAAAAAACTACTGTATTTTCACTTTGTAAAAGAAAAAATTGAATTTCTTGCAGTGGTTGATTATTTTACATAACTAATTAATGCAGGTCATTAATACGAGTATAAAGATTTTAAAAGAAATATAGTAACTGTTTTCCATATAAACTAAGAAAGTTCCACAATGAGTACTTGTTTATGTTTGATTTAGATTTAATCTGGTAAAATTAGATTTAACTTCATATTACTTATATACATGTACGATATACTTGTAATATATCATATAGATGCATTTAACGAATTAAATTGCAATCAATTATTACAAATGCATTTTTCCATAAAATAGGTGTAGTGATACAAAACTGCAAAAGAAAATGATTTTTAATTAGTGAAAATTAAATAGTAGATTTTCATAATCATTAAACCATACCAATGCATTCCAATGATTGTGACATTTATTATAATATTTTTCAAATACATTTTATATTTATTTATCAAACTCTTATAGATGATTTGTGTGTGTTAAGTGATCTGTCTAATAAAAAAAAATATGTTTACCTTTCTTGCAAATGTTTGTAATAAAAAATTGTTTTCTTTTAATGTATATATTTATTAATTATTTTTTTTTGTTATTTATTAAAAATTATCTATTCTTTTGAAATATTTTTTGCACTATAAGACAAGAAGCGAAATATATTTAAATACTCTATAATTATATTGCTAATTTTATATTTTTTAAGAATTTATTGATTCTGAGGTGAGTGTTGCTTCCTGCATTTAAGTTTACATTTAAAATTATTTGTGAAGGTTAAGCAGTGGGTTTGGTTATTGATAATCTGTATACAGAATTCTTAAGTTATGTAGATAATATAATACGATATTCAAGAAATGGAAAGAAAAATCTTATATAATTCGAAAAACATACATTAGGTCGATAATTGCTTAAGATTAACTGAAAATTTGCAAAATTAATTAATTAATGTTCTACTATTCTACAATTTTTTATTTTTGTACAACAAAATTGTTCAAAGTTATTTCATATTTTGGTAATATTCGTCTTTTTGTATTATTCTTGCCTAATTCATAGTTCCTGAATTCAGTTGACTAATTCATAGAGTATTATTCACTCAACTATTTCCTTATTTTCCTATTATTTTATCCGTTTTTACCATAAAAAAATCTAATTTGTTATTTTAATACATGTTTTTCTATTGATTTGATGATTACATATGCACAAACACCATAGTCAAACAGACAATTTGCAAAATATTTTATGTTATAAAACATTTTTTCCAATGAATATCATATTTTGCAATTTGACAAATTTACATTCACATTCACGTAATTTCTACATTTTCAATCTCTTATTATTCGGCTGCAATATATTCTGAATATTATTTAATTTATTCTACAAGTTATTGGTGCTATTAATATAATTCTTATTATATTGTATTCTAAATAATCTAATTCTATTCTTTTCCTAACAATATAGTAACTGCTTCCTAGACCTTACCATAGCCGGCACACACACTTAATCTAACAAACAACTATATCTATTAACTGTAATTGAATATATTATGTATCATATAGTTAAGTAATTCATTATTTATCGATAAATTTTCCTTATAAACTTCTATCAGTAGAAGTCCAGTTGTACCCAACAAAAACATTTAAAGTACGTATAAAAGAAACTTCGATTTTCTTCCCTAATAATAATAAAATTATAGTCATAATATGTCATTTAACTTTTCACAAATAAATAAGAAAATAAATTAAAATCTGTGAGTTCTGATGTCGATAATTATTTTTTTATATTCTAAATAAACAATTAAAAAATATTATATTAATTTAATTAAAAAACTAGATAATATTTTAAGCTATTTTAATTATTTTTAATAATGAATTGAATAATTTTTCTTTAGTTTTATGAACATAATGTTAGAAAATGTATATATTATTAATAAAAATAAATTATATACGTTGCACTTTTACTATAAACTTAATATGCAAATGATTAATATATACTTCCTGTAATTCGAGTTTAATTAAAAGAATGAAAAAAATGCCATTCGTACCTACAAATGTAGTGTTTTTTCACCAAAACATATTCTGCATATTTACATAATTAGAAAATTATAATAATTATTTACACATAATTTTATAGAAAACTATAGTCAAAACACATCCTTCAGAACTAATTTCATTGCATAGTAAATTAATAAATTACTTCATTTTTTATAATATAGATACGAGTAGATAATATTGTTACATAATAAATAAACTAATATAAAACTACTTTTATGTTTAACTAATTTAAAATTAATAAATCTTTAAATAAAATAATAACAATGGTCTGTTTTTCCTTTCAAATTTCTGCAACTAATGATAAGAACTAAATAATATTATGTTTGTTGAATAAGTCATAATTAAAGTTACAATTATCATCTTAACCTTTACGTTACTAATATTCATGTAACATAAAATATGAACTGAAGCAACTATCATTGAAATTTGCCAACTAGAAAATGTAGAATTAATTATATTTTTTTTTTGTTATATATACATGTGAATATTTCAGTAGAATGATGGATAAATATCCTCAACTATCTAGTTTATTGTTGAGATGTTTTTTCAATAATTCGACAAATACGTCATTAATACAATATGGGTTGAGTAACCTTGATAATAGTCAGTCACTCCATTCGTCACCAAAATGACAGATTTGCATAATTCCAAATAACTGAAATCTCAAGATAGAGAAACAATGACTATGTTTTTTTAATTGTGAATAATAATAATAAATAAATTTAAATGTCATTCTCATTTAACTATCAAAAAATTGTTCAATATATTAATTAATTTAATTTACGAATACAATCCTTTTCATTTTGGTCCAATTCTCACAATTAAAGTAATTATTATATATTTTAATTAACTATATAATAATTGTTTTACACTTAAATTGATTCAATATGTATATAATTAAATGGTATTACAACTCAATAATAAGAATAATGGCAGTATTAAGTACAAACAATATATTTATACATATATATGGTAAACTCACAAACAATGAGAATAAGCATTACTATTGTATATATGCTATGTTCCTTCCTAAAGTATTTGTTTAGTATAATATGATGTAATTATTATGCTATCCTTATGTAATACTGAATTAATAAATGTACAAAATAATGGCATGTTCCTCAATTAATATTATTCAGAAATTGTAATGCCTCAAATTTATAAACATAAATTATAATTAGTGGATTGCGGTAGTTCAACATAAAACCCTTATATGTAATTTACGAATAATATTTAATAAAAACTTGTTATTCTATACGAAACCATTGTTTGGCAAATATTGATTTTATTTTAAATCATGTGACTTGTTATTAATATTAAAAACTGTTCAAATTTATCAATCAGAAATAATTTAAAATAATTTAACTTTTTTTGTGTACAATATTATCTAATATTGAGAGTGTAGCCAATAATTTAGTAGTTCAATCTACAATTGACTATCACTACAGTATTAGACATTTTGTGTTCAAAAAATCGATAAAGAATATTATAATTATCGGGATACCAGAATTTGTGATCGATAAATATTTTTAATCTAATATTTTATGTTTATTAACACTGAAATTTTGAGCATTCTACAATATGTATAGCGGTTTTGAAATTTATAGATGAAATAGCAAAAATTCTATGTTTGTTCAAACAAAATTAAAATTTGGTTAAGTAAATTAGTTTAATTTGAAATATAGTTAATATAGCAAATGTAATATTTGTAAATAATATAAATCTGAATGAAAGTTACTTTTTTGTGATGCAATGGCTACGAATTAGAATATTTATGTAATTTGAAAAATTTTACTATTAAAGAATATATGTAATATTGGATCTTCTAAAGGAATAACATAAATTTTAGGCATTATCGTTCAATGAAAAATGCGTTATAATTTACACTTCTACTGCTAATAAAAGCATCATAATTGATGTAGATTTGATGATTTTAAAAATTCAAAGCATCGAATACTGTAAAAACAAATTATATTATCACTAAATGTAATTTCAAAAATATTACGTAATAGCATGGCAGACGCATTAAAAACAATGAAAATAATGTAGATGAAATTCAGATCAATTTTAATCAACATATTTTCAATAGAAATGTATTGACTGGAATATATAATGTATGAATGTATAATTATTGTGATAGATTGTTAACATATTACACTATTTCTAAATAAATATGTTATTTGGACATGTACTTTTAATCAGTGACCACTGTTAATAAATTGAAATACAGATCTTGCATATTTTTATATATTTCAATGCAAAATTAAATATATTGTATAGTAAATATTGGTTTCGGTTATAAAGATTTTCCGATATACTTGCAAATTTCAAAAATCTAAAATCCAAAAACAAAAGACCTAAAACGACGAACCCATTTCTTAAATAAATAAATAATTCAATAAATCTCATAGTAATTATTACTTACTATGCATTGCAATTTTTTTAATGCATTAATATATATATATTCATTAATATATTTTTAATGCATTAATATACTAGTATACGTAACTAAGGCATATTAAGACTATGTACAGACAGTGTACAGAAAATTCGATTGACTCTTTTTATGATATTAAATATTTGATGGAAATTCAATTGAGCTAAGACATGTAATCTATAGTATCGAATGTGGCTGTTCCATTATGAGTTAGTATCTTTTTTAATTATTTTAGGTTTTTTCTTAATCATACCGTGAAGAATACATGGTTGTCAATAAGGTCTGTATAGTTATGCTGTATTAATCAGTTAATTATAATATAGATAAATTAGTCATTTATATTTATTAATATAAAATATTTAGTTATATTCATAAATAGAGATATTATACAGTTATATATATATATAAATATATATACATTTAATACAATAATTATAAAGCAATAATTTTTTTTTGTATTTATTTAAATTGTAAAGAAATGGCAGAGCTATATAATTTTTATAACGTAAAAGTAATTTGAAAAAAGTGGCATTGAATTTATTTATTTAAGAAAAACCATTAATTTGTTACTTATAAATATTTTTAAAATATTTGAAAAATGAAAAATCATAGAAAAATTATCCAAGGCACGTTTTCTGTAATGCTCAGAATAAAATTATACAGAGAAAGTACTTACTAATATTTTACTCGGGAAATTATAAAACCAATAATAATTTCCTTATCAATGATGATTATTATAATCATTTAATGCAAGTACAAACAAATATTGTATATAAATATATATAAACATATTCAATGAAAACTATAAGTCATGGAAAATAAATTAAATGATTTTAATTCAAATTAAATTTAAATTTAGAATAAAATTATGCAATATGTCATTATCTATCTTCATATGTACTCGTCATTAAGAAATCATAGATTTATATAAATATTTCTTCGCCTACACATTTCTTCTCTATTTTTCATTTTAATGAAGTATTGACATTATAATTTCTATAAAAACGAGCATCGTTCGTGGATTTAAATCCGTTACATATGGATTGAAGTTGAAGTGAATGATCAACAGTGTAGTCGTTATTTTTGAATTTCTTGACTTATTTCTAGGTTTATTTGATAAATTATTTGAAACCCGTACATAAATCAGTATTATGGAATATTCAAAAATGAGATAGGAATTTTTAAATTACTAGTGAATTGCTGTTTATGCAATCACATGAAAAAATATCCAAACAACTATTATGATGATTGATCTTTTCCTAATAAATTGAAATTATATTAGATTGACACAGAAAACACCATTTACACTAATACTTTCCAATTCCACATTATTTAATATAGTAAAAACACAAACAGATGTTAGAAATTATATTTCATAAATTTATTAACGTAATTCCTCTTTCATGGATAGAGAATTATACGTTAAAATCGAGCATTTTCTGTCCATATGTAGATATTCACTTGGACTGTTATAACTTTTGATATATCACAGGATAAGTAACAGTAAAACATAAATCAAATCTTATGTCTCATTTTCTTGTTTTTTTTTTTTGCGTAAATGTCTATTAATTACCAAAATAAAACACTTAAAAGATTACTTTTTTTTTCATATATCGACCTTCAATTTGTAAATATCGCTTATTATAACTGTTAACGATAGATCAGTATAGATGGATAAAAAAAAAGAAGAATAAGACTGTCTCTAACAGGATTATATGTGAATGCATAACAGTGATTTATATGCATAACCTTGTCAATAAAATTTTTTGCTACTTAATTGCATGAAGAATATAAACATAAAATAAATGGGATAGATGCGATGTGGTACATTAAAAAAAAAAACTTTAAAAAGGAAAAGAAAAAATTAAGACGATGGAAAATCGTTATACTACGGTAATTTTGTTCTTAAAAATAATAAAAAATAAGAAAGAAAAAAAAAAATAAAAATATAAATAAAAAATAAAAAAAGTGGTAAAAAATTTAAGTCAAGGAATTATAGGTAAATATATATAATTTCGCCTCCTGTATATTACTCTCCGGTATCTCATAAGTTATTATGCACGAATGGTATATTAAATATTCTCTCGTAATATGCAAATATGTAGTTTTTTTTTTTTTTTTTTTTTTTTTTTTTTTTTTTTCCAAAGATGCATTTTTATTTACAAGCTGTCTGCATTAATATTGAATTTAATTTAAAATAAGGAAAAAATAAAATAGCAGACAAATATTCTTGCTTAATTTGCACCGATTAAAATAATTTGAAATGTGTGTTTTTTCTTTATTTTTTTCTATTTTTTTAATTTATCGCAAACATTATTTTGTATTTTTATTTTGCATATCCATAAAGAAAATTGTATTATAATGATGAATGTGTGTGTTTGTGTATGTGACATAGATTTTGTATTAAAATTTAATAAAATCAATTAAAAATAATAATAGAATTAATTAGTAGAATGCATTATGTTTCGCAAAAGAGTATAGGAAAAATGTTTTCCTTTTACATAATACGTAGGGAGAGAAATTTGGCAGTACATGCCCAAAAAAGAAAAAAAAAAACCATAGGGGAAGCATTTTAATTTGACGTAACAAATAAATTACGTATAAGCAAAATTACACCAATTTCAGAATAATTTAAATTTATTTAATTCGTCACCTAACATTAAAACATAATTTTAAGAAATGGAAACTTATTGTTTTTACAATGCCTCCTTGAGTTATTGAAATTGCTTTTGAACAAAAGCTACCAATCCGTTTGATCACATGCCGAAAAATTATTATATATTTTAAAAAATATTTATTTTAAATAATTTTACTAAAGAAAAAAATATGATGATAAAATTGCCCACACAAAATACAAAGAAAATAAAAAAATAAAACGATTTACACTCTTCCGTATTGTTTTAAAATAAAACAATTTTTTTTATGGTCTTTAAACATTAAAAAATATGGTTACGGTATGTAATATTAAAAATAAAAATTTAAACAAAATTTTATTTCTTGAAATATTTACAATTTTAAAAATTATAGAAATTAATTAGAATTTTTCTTTAAATCAAAAAAAATAATTGCACAAAAAATTTACATTTATGCATCTTTCATTATTTTTTAAAATATCATTTCATAATTTAAATTAGAAAATTTAAAAAAAATACAAAATTTCTCTACAAAATCTAATAGAATAAATGACACATCAATGCATGTGCATAAACAAAAATCCACAGTTCAAATGATATTAAAAATTAAAATAAATTAAGAATGAATGAAAATTGAAAATTTATTTAAATTATTTAAATTATAAAGGTGACAATCTTTTTTTTTTTTGTTATTTTTTGCAAAAATAAGATTATTTTTTTTTTGATTGAAATCAATTCATGTACCAATAATGTTATTTGATACACAAGTAAAAATTACATTATAAAATCAAAAGAGGAAACCGACCCAGTTTTCCCTTTTCAATGTTACTACATTTTATTTATATGTGCGCATAAATAATGAAATAAATTAAAATATTTATTTAAAATTTTAAAATATTGTTTTTTTTCTTTTTGTATTGTGTGGTTGGAAAAAATTAAAAACAAAAAAGAAATTATTAAAATGATCAAAATGTAATTTTTAAATTGTATTTAAAAATAATGTATAGTTTAGAAAATTTATTTATAATTTCTGAAATGATAGTTAAACACAATTATTAAATATAATTTTAAAAAAGTACGGGATAGTGAAAACTATATAAGATCCTTGACCGAAGCTTGAATTGAATATAAAAACTCAATTTACCACTAATATTTAATATGTAAACATTGTTTAATGAAAAATTAATTTAAAAATTAATCACAGTATCGATGTAAATGTTTAAAAAAAAAAAATCAGAAGTAAACGATATAAGTTCCTTGGTCGAAGTTTGAATTTAGTATAAAAATTAATTTACTGCTAATATTTAATATGTAAAAATTGAATTAATTTAAAAATTAATTACAGTATCGATGTAAATATTTAAAAAAAATATAATAATTAGGTATTTTTCGTTTTTGTTTTTTTTTTTTAAAAAAAAAAACTATTCTAAAACATTGTAATATTATTGTCCTATTATTTATAATTAATTTTTAATTACATTTTCACACATAAATAGATGGAATTAAATAATAATTATTAATTCTTTTATTAATTTAACCTTAAAATTATTGCAAGTATATGTTATAGTCAATGCACTTTAATTTTTAACATTATATTTCCTTAATATATGACATTTTTAGAAAATAATTCTATTAAAAATATTGCAAATATTTTTTTATAATATTTACAAATTCATTACGAAAATATGTCAATATAAATAAATAATTTATTAAAAGTAAATATAATTGGTGTTTTTTT
This sequence comes from Penthetria funebris, assembly GCA_027564355.1. Classification (NCBI taxonomy): domain Eukaryota; kingdom Metazoa; phylum Arthropoda; class Insecta; order Diptera; family Pleciidae; genus Penthetria; species Penthetria funebris. The sequence goes on along the minus strand of JANSTX010007792.1, from coordinate 556 downwards.
TTTTTTTTTTTGGTTTACAACAAAAAGTCCATAAACAGCAAAGCCCCTTCCTTATAATAACAATTCCGTATAATAAACAAGAGAAACGTATAATTGATTGCCAATTATTGTAGGCCCTGGAAATTGTTTAACGGATCACAACATTATACATATAAATGTCAAGTTATCGTGCGCAATATACATGGGAGGTGCTCCAAGGAGTAATCCGATAAAGCTTATACTCCCAACACATTCTTTCAATTATAATATCAGTTGTATATGTAAAATTTGAAGTCTGTATATTATACAAACAATTTTAATCTAAAAAATAAAAAAAGGAGTAAAAAGTTTTATTCCCAGGGCCTAAAAAGAATAAAAATTTTGTATGGGAGGCACTTGAAGGAGTACTCCATCTTTCCTCATCTTCGAACTTAGGCTCAGAAATCAGATAAAAGTGACACTAGCATAATTTTAAGGCGATATGTCAATGCAATCTCAAATTATCGTGCGCAATATACATGGGAGGTAAAAAATTAAAAAAAGGAGTAAAAAGTTTGTTCCCAGGGCCTGAAAAGAG
>JANSTX010007781.1:0-19770 GCA_027564355.1 Penthetria funebris | reverse complement strand
CTACAGTGAGGCTTGAACTCCGGTCTACCGCCGTTCTAGTCTAGTGCTTTAACCACTGCGCTACCACGACGGGTAATCTAAGAACATATAAATGGGAAATAGAACTGAAAATTGGCACTTCTTGATTATGATGAATTATTTTGTAAATCAATTGGTTTATTTTAAATACTGCTTTAGGATACTGGTAGCAATATCATCACTCTAAAAGACTAAACACAATATCCAAAGAGAATTTGTGGAGAGGGCAACGTAACAAAAAACCGTCAATAAAGAATCTAGTACCAGCGATGGAATTTGAAGCGAAGTGAGTATACTGATTTGAGTTGCAAAGAACGTGATGATGATGTTGTTAGACCTGTTGTTTAAAATTGTATAGATTATTCAATTTGAAAATATCATTACTATTTTATATGGTCCGTGGTATAAACTATAAAAATACTGTAGTTTTGTCATTTTTGAAGATTGTTAGAAAATGTTAAAAATATTATATATTAATTTCCATGAAAAACATCTTACTGGTTCAATATGTTCAATATTTCCGTCACTACACACAATCTCAGCCTTTGTTGCCACTCCTAACGAAGCGTTGACTCCAATGTATTCAGACTTTCATATTTTTTAGTAATAGTTTAGGTTCCAAAATAAATATCATATGAAGAAGTAAATTAGATTTAAATCTTGGAGTATGGGTTGGCCATTGTTGGAAATGAAATGTGAAACGTGTTTTTTGTAAGAAAAATGTACTGTCAAATTAGGTTCTCGCCAATAAAAACATACGAAAATTGTAAAAGTTTATAATTACAGTAGTTCAAACTATCACTAAAACCGACTGTATGTATATATCTAGCTTTAACGTAGGTTCAGTGTTGAGTATGTGGTGTAGGTTTTTGTCGGGCACGTTAGTCTGTTTTGTCAAGTTCGTACCACTCTGACGTGGAATTCTTTCAATTCGTATAACATCAAGTGAGAGACCCTGTGAGCCCATATTGAGAACCTATTAAAAATATAACTCATAAATAGCTATCCCCTTTTCAGCATCTTCATATATAGAGTCCTAACTTGTAAATTACAAACATATTGTGCAAGAATAATAGGAAGGAAATTCGTGGTTTGACCATATAGTCAAACTCTAGTTCTATATGCATTACGTTGATGTACACAGTTGGCAGCGAGTTCTTTGAATTCAATACACCAGAATGAAAAGTAGAATTTGATCAGGAGTGGAATAAAAATACTATAGTGGCGTTTTTTATTCCACTTCATATTGAACAGTATAGAATTTGAAATGACTGTTACTTTTATGTAATGTACTTTCATACGTTCAAATTTGGGAGAATGGCTTGTTATAGATAATGTTTCAATTTCTATACATTACGGGGTGTCTATATATAAGAATCTAATACAATTTCCACATTATAAACGTATATAGTTAAGTGTTATATAATATTTCACAGTTGCAAAAAAAAATGTCCTTGCCAAAAAAAAAATGAGAACTGAAAAATAAAGAAACTGACGGCTAAACCAATAATTCCATTTGCATATTATGAATGAATAAAAGCTTTTGAAAATTACCCATGAATTTAAATATTTCCGATGATGCTTTAAATTTTATTGGCCTATTTTTTTTTCAGTTTTTCCTATTTTTTCCTTCCTTTTTTTCCTTGATGCGCTAAAGAACATCAATATATTTTTTCCTCTTGAAAATGATTTTTTTTTTTGTAATGATAAAGAAAAGGAAATGAATTTAAAGGATATTAACTTACATTCCACTGGATTTTAAATATGCATGAATGTGTTTTTCTTTTCCTTATTTAAAAAATAATATTTTTTTTTTTCAAGCGAGTAATTGTACGGAATTGTGTACAGAAGCTCCTTATCAGGATTTTTTCCGTTCCTTTTCTTATTTTTTATTTTATTTTATTTATTATATACGAGCATTATTTGTAGGGAATTTGGTAATATAACGGATGAGAATAATGTGTTTGGATAACCTAAACAAATGTGAATATTTATATTACTTTTGATGTCTAAGTCAAGTAAATGTAGAACATTAAATATGGAGAAAATTATGACTATATGTTTTCCTGCAAAAAGAATTCTTCCTTTGTCACAATTTTGTCGAGTAAGAAATATGTCGAGTGTATTATAAAAATCTGTTTGAATGACATAAAAGATATATTTCTTACCCGAGGGCTACCTCTAGTACATTATTAGTAGATAGAATGCTTAGCAGATTTAATAAGATTTTTATACAATCCCAAATGATTGTTGAGCCGATGATTTAACTAAACAGGTAATAAATATCGCTTTTGATTTGGAACATTACTCATATTCTAATGCAAATTATCTCTATTTATTCCCAGTTTTTGGTAGCATTGTCTATAATCATCTGGTTGTCATGGTATCTAATCAAATTTCAGTTCTAACTGACAGATTCACGTTCATCAAACTGCAGTGTATGCTTTTCGAAAGCTTATTCCATTTTACGTTCTTAATATATGATCGAAGCAGTTATGCTTATTCTTTTTTACTACTCTATAGTAGTTAGTATACAGGATTTCATGTCAAATTGACAGAGTGTGATCACGCAGAAACGTCAAAGCATTTGTTACAGAATTATCGAGACTCTGAATTCAATGCAACAAATGTTAAGTCCAACTGGACCTGTTTGTCGTGGGTCTGCGCTGATTCGAGTTAGGATCAATATCACAAATTAAATTAAATTCCTTACTAAATACTGCCAGTACCTAGGCACGGAATTCAATACATCAATCCGAATACGGTTAAAATTGCATGGGCTATGGGAATGCGGTTGTGTGTCCAACTATTAACTATAAAATTCAATTCCATCAATCTAGGTAGTTGTGTGCTGGCAATTTGTGCATTCCTAAAATACATCATGAGTTAAATCAATAAATTGTAACATTTTGGATGACAATTGGATCCTAAAACAATAAATCAATGAATGAACTGACGAAACTTCATCTTGTAGAATAAAATAGGTTTCGTGAAATAAAAAACGATGAAATTACTAAGATTTCTGGAAAAAAGTCATTTTATTTTTGCAAATCAAATTGATAATGCGACTGGAAACGGATATCAGTTAAATAATTATAGTAAGATTTAAGAGATAAATAAAATGTATCAAAATTGTTGAAATTTACGCGCGAGTACGGACATCATCTGGTTGACAAAGGAGATTTTTTAGAGTCAATTGTCACATAGTCAATTGTCACAGAATCAATTGTCACAGAGTCAATTGTCACAGAGTTAATTGTCACAGAGTCAATTATCACAGTGGCATTTTATATAACATAAGTTTGGACTTATGTGACGAGTACACACTTAGTGTGAGAATCAAAATAACTTGATGAAAATTTAAGGGTTAATAAAATAATAAAGAAAACCTATAAATTATTAATAATGTATTTCTAAAAGTAATCCACCGAATATTTCAAGAAGACGTTGAAAGACCCACTTGTTGTCTGTCATATAAGAACAATAAAATATAGTAATTACCTAAATAGTATTTTCGATATAACTTTTTAAGAACCATTTAAGTGGATCTATGTTTATATATGATTGTGGTTCTCATCAAATATAAGTATTTATGACATCTATTATACATCATGCAATAGACCAATAATCGTATTAAATGTCAAGAGTATTTACATTATCCTTTCATATGTGTCCCATGGGAATTGCACTAACATCGACATTGCTATTTATATCATTAGAAATTGACTGTTGTCAGAGAAAATAAAGAAAAATAAAATCACAGTCACATTATTGAGTATCGCTGACTGCAGCTGAAAGTGAAAACACAATCCAAACAAAATTGGATTTTAATTACTAATCACTTTTGATCATCGAATGTGCACTGTGACGCACAAAGTGAGCTATTTGTAATTCAATCAATTTTTAGCTTTACACACACTGTCACTGAAAACTTAGTCGAGATGCCATTGATTACGTATAATCGGAGCTAAAGTAGAGTGTATACACATTCATGGAGTGCTGTCCTATTTGATGTGATGGTCGTATATTCTACATTTTACGAGTCAGCGTTTTGAAGTATTTAAAAAAACAAAAATTGATGGAATAAATTTATTAAATAGTATAATTTAGTGTCGCCTTGATATTGTGCCATAAATTTTGCTGTAGGGGGTGGGGTTAGTAGTACGGTGATAGTGTTACCAAAATCACGATCACTTTATATTTCATCAAATTTTAATAGTATTGATTCACAGTCTACCAGATACTCGTCCAATTTTCTATTAGCATCATTGATTTTAGGTCTTCACTTTCGTGCTAAGACAAAGCAATATTTTTCTGAGATATTCATAGTTAGATGATTTTTAATACAGAATATCTATCAGCTTTCGGTCATGAAGCACAACATTAATTCAATTTGAATTGATATCATTGAATTAATACCATAATTCAATTGGATTGACATATATAAATAAATACGAGTAATCCCTTAGGAATATCATTAATATATCAACTGACATTTTCAGATTCATACAATTATTGAAATGTTTCAGTATTAAGACATATTGAAGTTAACATATGACTCAGATGGAAATTCAACATTTATATCCATAAAGTTTTTAAGAATATTAAGAATTCTTGTATTAGAATATTAAAATCAATTTATACTGAAAGCATAAAGTTATGCAACAAATTAATTCATCACCATCATCATTACCCTTCTACGATATCAATGCAATACAATACAATATTGATCGCGAATAATATTCATCTGTTTAGGCGGTTTGTACCATTCAATTGGTTTGTGCAAGATCTATCAGGTCTCAAACCATGCCTATTCTCCACAAATTTCCAGTGTCTAATCTTAACTGATCCTATATCGTGCATAATAATAGCTATGCTTTTGTGTATCGCGCCAGTTCTGCATTGTACTGCATTTTATGGGCGCTGTAAAGATTAGCTGTGATTTCTTGATATGAGAGTATGCCACTATATTTGTCACCGTTGAAAAAACTTACACTATGTGATTAACAAAGGTAGGTTGGAAAATTTGCAATACTGAACACCAGCTATAATGCTGTGGTTGCGATTACTAGTGCAGAATTGTTAACCTCATAGAAATAGGATCAAATGTGTGTGTTAATTGGAAAATTGTAAACTATCGTCTTAATACTATTGATGTTATGAGCTGATTAATAAAAATTAAATATTCCCGTTCTTATCCATCTAGTGAATGAATAAAAGAATTGCTAACTCAATTTCAGTTGAAATTTGTTCATAATGTCCATCAATTGGCAGGAACTATTGGTTTCAAATTGGATTGTCATTTTTAATATTTGTGGTAAAAGTTCAAATGTTTCAGATATAGAGTGAATGCATTAGTTGAAAAAGACGAACATATGCACGGAATGCATATCTGTTAAATATATGAATTATATCTAAAACCATAAACCGTTGGTTTCTTCAGCTCATATGTTTTTAAAGATGTAATAATTTGTTTCCTTAAAATGCACACAGTAGTATGAGATCCTGTTGCAATGATTAAATTGTACGTTAAAAAAATATGTTTGAGTTTGCAACAACCAATATGATGTGTAGCCCAGTTTTCAGAGCTTGTACCATACATTGCAATTTTTTTTTAAAGCACTGTCCCTTCAGGTTATGAATTCCTAATACAGTGATCTAAATGCTAGAATTAAAATTGCCTTGCATTTTCTACTTTGTAACAGGGAATCATAATTATATATATATTTATAACGTCACGAAGAACTATCATTTTATAGGTTGTTAATGTGTGGAATATTGTGAAGGTACTGGCTAGAAATCGTCAAGAATGGAAATTGTTTATTGATGTCTTGTGCTTTCGTTCACCATTAAGGTATAGATGATGATGATGATAGGAAACCACATTTAGGAACATAATAAAGAACAAATTATACAGTAATATAAACACAGTTCCCCCAGATGGAATCCAATTAATAATTATAAGCGTTGCAAAATGCAAAAAACTTTTTGTTTTTTTTTTTTTAAAGAATGTCATTTCATATTTTATTGCAATATCAATTTATATAATGAGAATTCTCTAGTTAATTATTTATAGTGTATTTTAGTAATTTGCATATGGTGCATTAATATCCTTTATAAAATATGTTAAGAATATCCTGACATGTATTGTTATAAGGTTTTAATGAATATTTATGGAAGCATATTAAATATGTTTTTCATGTTGTTCAGCAAAACATTAAAAGTACTCGTATACATTTATAAACATAACAATAATATATGAAATGAACTTTCTAGAAATAATGCACTAAAATAAAAAAAGATCTACTGTTACATAAATATCAGGATGTTGTATCTACTCTTGGTGATGAATAGAAGAACCAATTAACATATATGTTATTCAACTCATGTTTACCTAAACGTTGGTATAGATTACAATTTATGTACATTTTTGTGGAGTCTGAGTCTGTATAAAGAGTATATGTTATTCCATAATTTCTATTTAGAAATTCCAATCGTTTTAGTCCATATGAAATTCATCCGGCATTGCAGGTGATAATTAAAAAGATTAGTAGCAATTGCCGATATATGTATGACGTATTTAATTAATAGCCCAAATGGTCATTTTGATTGTGTATTTTGGCAAAATTTGCGGCAAATTTATCAATAATAATGAGTGAATTGATAATGAGATGTGGCGAATACAAATATTCATTGATTTCAATGTCAATAATGTTGATGGTTTGCCCAGTACCCTTTTTGATGCCAATTTGTGCGAGAATTTTTGTGATATACTGAATGTTTACCCTGTCATCCGATTCAGAATTCACTAAATTAAATCTAACCATTATTATGTGGACTTAAATCTGAAATATTATTGGTTAACTTTGAGTGAACGATGATCGACGTAGCTTTTAGTATTTGGTATCGTGAACGAAGAATTGGAGAAAGCTGTTAGAGATCTAAGGCATACGCAAAGAATCAGTTTTACATTATTTCTATATTGTTATTATTGCTGTTACTTTGATTCAATATCTTGCATGGAAATCAACATTTAATATTAGTGTATCGAAAATGGAATACTTCAACTGATAATTTCGATGATTGGAAAAAACCACCATTTACTCTTTTCCCAATTCCCATAATTTTAAATAAACAAAAAAAAAAAACGGATATTTTTTCGATCCATTCAAATAGATTTATTATTTTTACTGTGCACAAAATTTTAGCAAAACCTCCCAGATAATGTTGTCCTTGATTATAACTGCATATATTTTATTATGTACATAAATAAATCCTCTATAAGGATACAGCTAGAAAAACAAAAGAGCTATTACTTTGAAATGTGTCTTAGATCAAAAAACGAGAAAAAGGAAGAAAAATTTATAGTATTTTATAATTAAAATTCCTTTATATTTTCCATGAAGTTTCATTATTAGCATAGAGAATAGCTGCTGCTACAGAACTTATGGGAATAAATAACATTCTTAAGATAATATTTACAGGAAATGTATTATATATTCCGTGGTACAATTTTGTACTTTCGTGTATTTATTAAAGTAAAAATTTAAAATAAATGTAAAAGTTTTTAATGTCTGTAAAAGTATAGGATAATTTATATCATAATTTGCAATGAAAAATTTTTATAGTTGAATTATTTTTTTTTTTGGAATTACCTGAAAGTTTTAAAGTTATAAAAATAAATTGAAATCATAGAAAAAAAAAAAAATTACTTCACAAAATATGCTGAAATGTCAAGAAAACTTTTGTACAGTAACCTACATCAATCAAAAGGACACTGAAAAGGAAAATTCTTTCAAAATACATAGATTCTGTTTCACTGTTATACTTGTAACGAAGAAAAAAAAAAAAAAGGAATTATACCAGAATATACTGAAAGGTAAAGTGAATTATGAAGATAAGGAAGATTTGGGAAATTCAACATTATTATTGGCAATGTACAATAAATCAAAGGAAATGAATATTAAAATTGGGAATTGGGATTTACAAAATGGAAATCCTTACCAAATATAATATAAGGGCCAGACACATAATACGATAATCTAATAAAATTTATATAAATTGAATTTTAGTAAACAACGTCCATCGACTAACAAATAGTTAACATTGAAATTTTGATATATCATTTTGCCATTTCATTGAAATTTACATAAATAACATTGTGAAATATTACAGGATTTTTTTTTTGCAGACCCTACTTTTTACTATTAAAAATAATAAAAAAAAAATCCTTTAATAAAATTGATTGACAGTTGGTACTTTTTCAAATGCATGTGGATTATTTTTATGCCAAATACGGCAATTTTGAAGAAATGTGCTTCGTCCGAAAACATGTTTTTTTAAAAAAAAAAATTGATCACTGTTCTATTTCTCTAACTTGTCCCAAATGATGTATGATCTCGAGAAATGTCAATGATGATTTATGTTCAGCTTCATCTAGAATTTCTAATAATTTATTTTTACTCAGATTATTATAATGTCTCTTGAAAAATTTGTATAGTACTTGAATTGAAAGTTACTGTTCTTTGAACTTGTGTCGCTTATCCCTAAATATTACCCAGCATCTTAAACTTTATGATGTAAAAGAGAAGAAAACTTAATAAAATATAGAGTTTCATTGTATTTTTAAATTGGCTTATACACAGAATTTAATAATTTTGTTAAAATTACAAAATAAATATACATAAAACAACAGTTTTATTAAAATATCCTTTATAATAACAAAAAAAAAATGGAACGTAATTGAAAATTGAATACGTTTTCTTAATATCAATGTAGTCAATAATTTCTTCTTCTTCTTCTTCTTCTGCTGCTTCTTCCTTGCCTTTTTCCTTATTTAGGGTCGACCTTCCTACTTCTCAATCTATTTCTCCACAAGTTTCTGTCTTGTGTATCGTCAATTTCTGCATTTAATCTGTTCAAGTCATTTTGAACAACTGATAACCAAGTGGCTTATCGGCGACCGCGTTTCCTTATATATTTTCCGATAATCAAAGCCAATGTAACACAATAAGTTTCCGGTCTACGCATTACGTGACCAAACCATCTTAATCTACTTTGAGTGATTATATTGGTGATGGGAGTAACTTTTAAACTGCCTTGAATATAGTTGTTTTGAATTCTGTCCTTCAATGTTACACCGGAATTCTATCCTTCAATGTTACACCATCTTAACATTCTCATCTCGGTTTGTATAGTTTCTGCATATACGATCTTTTTTTATAGCCCAACATTCAGAACCGTAATTCATTGCTGGTCGAACAATAGTTCCATGCACCTTCCCCTTTATCTTTGGTGGCATTTTTCGATCATATAAAACTCCAGACACTGATCTCCACTTGATCCAACCGCACTTTATTCGATGTTGAATATCATCATCGATTTTACCGCTTGTTGTGATAAGTGATCCCAAATCTTTGAACTTTTCAGTAACGGGAATTGGATGAGCGTCCAATATGATCGTGCCTTGTTGGGGAGTCGAATGGTTACCATTAAATTGAAAATACATTTACTCTGTTTTAGTGTGACTGATACGTAGTCCGCTGGCCTCGAATACCGAATTCCTCAGATTTATTTTGAATTCCAATCCAAGTTGATTCTCACATATTAACACTATGTCATCTGCAAATAACATAGTGCATGGAAGAGGATCCTGTATTGTATCGGACAGAAATTATTGTTATAAATATTAATGGACTTAATGCAGAACCCTGATGCACAGCAACGTTTACATTGAATGAGATAGATGTTCCACAATTTGTTCGGATTCTAGTGCTAGCATTCATATACATATCTTTGATAGTAGAGATATATGGTTCAGGAACAGTTTGAGATCTTAATGCCTGCCAAACAAGATGTCTAGGTACTCTATCAAATGCCTTCTCAAGATCTATAAATGTCATATGAAGGTGTTTTTTATTATCTCTGAATTTTTCAATCACTATACGAAGTGTTTATATAGTATCAGTTGTTGATTTACCTTTCACGAATCCGAACCATTTTACTGAGATATTAATTAGATCACGGAGTCTTGTGTCCAAAATTATTTCCCATATTTTTAAGGTGTGTGACGTAAGTTTGATTCCTCTGTAGTTAGAGCAACTGTGTATATCTCCCTTATTTTTTTCAAAGTGGTAAGAGATAGCTTCGTCTCCATTAATTTGGCATCTCACCTCCGCTTACGATTGTAGTTAATAAATTTACTAACCATTGATATCCAAGATCATCCAGATACTTCCAAAGATCTGGTAGAATGTCATCTGGACCAACTGCCTTTTTTAGCTTCATCCTTTTCACAGCATTTTCGACCTCCAATCGAGTAACCGCATTGACTGGCCCCAAAATAGAATTTGATCCCGAAATCCGTTGATGAGGATATTCTTCATTCAAAAGTTGATTGAAGTATTGCGTCCACCTATTGTTTACTTTCTGTCAGTAATCAAAACATTTCCACTCTCATCCTTTATGGATTTGATAGAATGTATGTCCTTGCCTGCAGCATTTCTTTGCGCAGCAATTCTGTATATCTCATTTTGATCGGTAGATTCAAGACGCTCATATAGATGATTTGTGGCACTAGATTTGGTAATAGCTACCGCCCTTCGTATTTCTCGTTTTGCTATTTTATACATTTCTAAGACGTCATTGGAGCGAGTTCTTTGCCAAGTTTTGTATCATGTTTTCTTTCTCGTGATATTTTTCTGTACCTCGGTTTCCCACCACCAAGTTTCTTTTCCAATATGCAAAGAACCTTTTGACATACCAATGTATTGTTTTGACTTCTCTTTGCAAAGCATATCAAAGTCATTCCGTATAACCTCCGGCTCCCGATCATCTTGCAAATTGTGACTTAAGTATGTAGAAAGCGCGCAAATAACTTAAACCACTTTTTGTTTTCAATGTCGTTCCGCTGTTTGTTTTTAAATATTTCTTTACGAATGTAGTCATTTTAAAAATTTAAAAATTTGTGTCTTTCTAATTCTAATAATAAATTTCTAATGGGAATTTCCCTTTGAAACCCCTCCGGAAAGAATAGTGACAATAATGGACAATTTAACAAGTTATTATTTATACGCTTATTGAAAAATTCTTAATTCCTTAATTTTTTTTTTGAATCGTCCTTTATTGCAAGCTTTTTTATACAATTATTTTCATTAAAAACTTTCGTAACGGGAGTAGAACTTTTCTTGTTTTTCTTTACCAAAATCCTTTTTTAAGTGTAACGTTATTTTTTTAATGGTATTTAAATTATATACACACTTAGTTTACATAATAAAAAGGAGTAAAACATATAAATAAAAGAAAAATTATCTACTTCCTGTATTCCTGAATAAAGTTTTGTGTACCTAACTGTTTTATGGCTACTAAAACCTTAAATAATCTGACATTATGGAGTTCATTAAATGTTACCGCATATAATACAAAAAAATAACACACACACACACACTAAGGTGAAATGGGGATGAAAATGAAAAAAGAATAAAAAAAAAGAAAGGAAAATTAACAAGGGTTAAGAATGTTACAAAATATTTTTCGGCTCTTTAATTTTCATATATCAAAACATATGTTTTCACTTAATTTTCGGTAATTAATTTTAAGGAACAAAAATCATTTATTTTAGGTATGAGATTTTAAAATGTAATACAGGCAATAAATTCTGGATATTCAAATAGTTTGACTTTGTTCAAATAATGGTAATGTGAGGGATATGCTAAATTTTCTAATACCCTTTGAATCTTGTCTTATTTTAGTTTTTTGTCCTTATATTTTATGCTAATTAGCAATGTAATAACCACTTACGCGTAATTATTTTCAAAGTAATAAATCCATTAACTTAGAAATTGATTACTTCAATATTTAAAAGACAACAGAAGTTTTTTACACCACCAAAAAAAAAAAAAAATTTAAGATGAGCTTACCACTTTTTAGCAGGGACATAATCTATGTTTTATGTTATTAGCGACATACATGCATTGCGCAAGAATCACAATAATGATATATATTGAATCGCACTTTACATAGCATCCTAAATGAGGGGATCCCATATGATCAGTGACACTATCGTCAGCCATAAGTCGAGGGAATCACCTTCGAATTATGTCGAGAAAGTAAATTTTGGTCGCTAAATCGGTAGACTACTAAATTTAATCTTTTTTTCTTCTTGATTCTTCACATATATTTACTAATATTAAATTATTTTTTTTCCTTTTCGATCCTTCTATACTATTTTTTGCGAACTTTTAAGCAGACACTTTACATTCGATTATCCATAAGCTTCAAAATAGTGCTCTAAGCTAAACGCTCCTTTATGGATCGTAATCATCAAATTAAAACTACGTATATGTTTTTGGCTACCTTGCCTTATTCCTTGTACGGGCTCAGTCCTGTATGTATTTGTTAATTACAAGAAAATTATATTTACATATTTAATATATGTTGAAAGAATAGTAAATTAAAAACAACTACCTTAATTAGAACCAATTTTGAACAGTTTATAATGTTAAAAGCTACAAAAGTGTATATCTAGCAATACTCGTACATATACAAACATTGTGAATGCAACCGCTATCGTTTGTAGTTTTAAATAAACTTATATTCTTATGTGGGGAATGAAGAAGTACCTTCTACTTGAAGATTAATTGCCAACCTCTTATATAAAGAGACATTTATGTTTCCCAACACCAGAAAATATTGCAGAAAATGGATGTTGGGTATATATTATATAATCGTCGAAATATATTTGCTCTTTAGATACGACTATATATAAATGCATCCTTAGAAGAAAGCAAAACCCCACAACAAGAACACAAATGAGTATAATATATATACTGGGTATAAAATTGAAAATAAAAGAAATTTAATGTTTCATTATGTAATCTCACTATTTCAGCATTTCCATTTGGTCCTGTGTTAAGCGAATGTGTATATGTATATTTACAGTTCTTCTAACTACTCTATGGGTCCTCAAAAGTTTAAATAATAGTTTCCTTTTGTGGGTAAACTTAATGCATTAATAGCATCTTTTTAGTCTCATTCTCTTGCCATTACTGACATATATCTAGATCGCATTACCATTCAGATTGCGTGTACCTATAGATCAGTTCAGGTCAACCAGTTCATTTATAATCATAATCACTATAGTAATTATAATGATTTACAGGCTTGATTGATGGGCATTTATATTCATTAAACCAGCTGTTTTAAAATTGTGCCAATAATTCTAAGGACATTTACAATTGTTGAAGCTACAACATGAGATCTAAAAACTTTCTATTTAAAAATTAAAATGCACTATTTATCCCTTGTTCTTTCTGTTCACTTGTGAATTTCATAATTTCGAATTTATATGTAGGGGCACAATAAGCATTGTAAAATTTATTTTATATCCTTCTCACTAGACGCATTAAGTATTCCTTAACTATACTCTAATTGTATATAATATAATGGTATCCTATATAGGTAGTAAAATAACTATAACAGAACCTATTACATAACACTGATTTATCACTAATGAAAACAACGCAATACATTGTTTATTTTTTTTGTTTTTGCTTTCGAATCGTTGCTTAAAACAGAAATTTAAAATTATTATTAATGATTCCCATTAAATTCAGTTCTGGGAATATCTAGGTTAAAAATGCAGTGTATTGCTTAAGTACTATGAATAATCATCAACTGAGGCCCCGATCATCCGTCAAAAAGATTTACTTATTCGAGTTTTTGATGACACTTCGCGAACATAAAGATAAGTTAAGTAACCTAGAAGTTTGTCGTTCAAATTTCATTCGTGCATTGGGGGGGGAAAATTGAATATACTTGGGAAATGACTCCGAAATACATGTAATTAAATCCATATCGGTTAATTATCAGCTGTAATAATTTACAAACAGAAAATTGTGGCATAACATATGTTGATCATATGTAGAAAATGATCAGCGTTGGAAATGAATATCCACCATCATTCTGGCTAGTCTGACTGTTTGACCCAGAAATTTATACATCAAAGTGAATACATGCATATTAGCTATAACACTTTGATCTAATATTTCATAGATACTTAAATTTCAGTTGTTCCACATAAATGACGATTACTTAAATATTTACTATGAAAATGCACTGTGCATTCCTACAAAAATTGATAATCTGTACAATTCTAGTGGATGATGTCAGAAAATCAATGTAAATCATAAAATTATTATTGTACTTTTGTTTCTAGCATTGTAGTATTGTACTGGAAGCTGATGAATAATGTTCGTTTTATCATGATCAATTAATTCACGAATTATCCATACTGCTCAGTTATAGACTAAATGAAAATGGAATGTGTCTAATATTTTTTATTGTGCAGGCATCTTTGGAAGAATTTAATTCAAGGTTTGTTTCAACCAATATTTAATCCAATTTTACGCTGTGAGTGACTGGCCAACGTATTACTTGAGCATATTATCGTAATTAATTTTTAGTGATCATATTCTTCTTGTTCTTGATTGAAGTGGTGTCTAAAAATCGCAATAGTGTGATCACTAAAACTGTTGTACTATTCTATACCAGTAGTCACTTCCGCAAGTCCTCTAAAGGAAATGAACAATTCCTTCCCCCCCCCCCCCGCCATTCTTGAAGAGTATCTCGCATTAGCGCTTTAGATTTGATTAACAAAATATTAAAATGAAATCACCATAAAATATCCTTTTATAGAGTCATCTTAAGAATATCTAAAATTTATGTCATATCGCATCTGTATGTACCAAATGAATGTTATATATAAACTCAAATTTACACATCACTTAAATGTACATAAATGTCTATCTAAAGATAGCTGTATATAGGAAAGGATAATAAAAAAAAAAAAAAAAAAAAAATTTGATTAATAACCTTATATCAAAAAATACAAAAAAAAAGGAGAGAAAAAAATCCTCGAAGTTTATCAAAAACAGAGTTTGGTTTTTGTATTAAATAAACCCTTAGAACATTCTTATACAAGGAAGGAATGAAAAACCATCTCATTTCATATCATTTTATTTTTTTTTTTTTATTAAATAAAGTCATAAATGTCTGAAGCAATTTTCTATTTGCATATTTTTTCTTCTATCATTTTTTTTTTTTTTTTGTTCTTTTGGTGCTCTTCCCTTATTTATGGATATGATACTGACACATGGAGATTGTTGATGTCCCGTACTGTATATATGAAGAAATTTTCAACTTTCAAACCAATAAAGAAAAAATGGAATGCCATCAAATATAAAAAATATTAATAAAATAAAACAATTTTGTTCCTTACATTTTTGGGGTTGACTAACTTTATTTGTATATACGCTTATCCTTGATGTGTAACAGAAAATATGACAACTCGTAAATAATTTTTCTATTGACCAACATACTTTTTGTGATTTTTAAAAAGAATTCGATTAATTTTTACAAAATATTGACTTTAAATTAATATTCCTGGATATCGGAAACGTAAAAAATATCTTCCCTATTTCTTCCCAAAGCTCTGTATATCTCGTGTAGCCGGCAACATGACATCGATAAACAATTTTATTCAGTTTTTAAAATATGACCCATTGGTTTCATTTTCAGTTTTTACTTCACCTTCGCGTAAATGCCCCTGATTTTGTTTATCAGATGCATGTTTGCTGTCTATTGTCTATAGTAACTTTCAAATCAATGCACTTTTCGCTGCATCAAATGCCTTATGGCATTTGATTTTAAAGTTTGTCATGCTAGTCAAATTTATTGACTAGTTTTAATGTTTTTATGATGGTAATTATCACTGAAACTTTCTGATTGGCACTAGATTTTTTTCATCCATGGTAATTTGCACTGAACAATTTAAATCAGAAAAACTCAATAAATTATGATATTATGACGCTAATTGGAACACGATTCCAGTCAAAATTAATTATTTGTTTGACTGTACCAAACTGATTAAGAATAGAGTTCTTTACATTAGTTATAAATTACTTAAATTATGGAATATGGAGACAAGTTTAGATATGAAATGGAAAATTTCAATTTGAGCATTTTAGAATAGGATTGACACCGATAACATATCACTTTAAGTGTTGAATATGGACTTGGGTGACATTGCATCAATATTGGCACCCATTATTATTGTTTCTCCCATGTATATGATATTTTTTGACTTTAAACAAGCAATCGATAGTATTGATCGTGGTATGATGTGAACAATTCGGTGGTTTATTTTTTGATTAGCGATGTTGAGTTTTGCTCAACTTGGTGATATTTGTGAATAAAAAACAATATTGTATATTGTCACCAATAAGGTAATCGTGATCTGAACCGTATGATATAAGATGTTATTAGAGGTTGTAACTATGGTCGACTAAAGGATCTTGAATTTGCTAAAACATTTGTTTAATATCGCCAGCTGAGTTCAACATGAAAGTGAAATTAGAATGACTTGTTAAATATAGCTCACAAGTCGATCTAGAGATCAATGTTTTAAAAGAAAAATCGTAATTAAATGGGATAGTCCCAGTATAATAAAATGAAATGAAGTGCAGATACTTGCCAGAGGAACAATGTCGATTGTTCGTTGACATTCTATATCTGAAATATACTGTAATTTTTTACCAGTTTAAATTACGTTCTGCTGATTTGGGCCATCAATTTTTCAGTAGAGATTCTAAACTAAAGTTCTATTTTAAATCAGTCTTGATTCACTTTAGTACTTTATAATTCTGAAACGGCTAAGGACGTTGATATTGGCGACAATAAAGAATATCCTTAAATTACGTTTGGTGCCCTTTATTCGAGACAATGATGACATAGATATTAAAATTAAAAACATTTTTAATTTTCGCGAAAATAGTTAAAATGCTCAATTTTATTGCCTTTCATTTTATTTCTTTGTTTTTACAAATATAAAAAAATTAAGGCACATTGCCGAGTTATATCGGCGTTATACACTTCTGTAAGAAGTAAGAAAGTGCGTATATAAATATTAAGGGTTCATTTTATAACAAATGCGTAATTTTCCCATTTCATGAAAATTTATAATTTTCTACTTAAGATCAATTTAAATTTAAAATAAGATACGTACGTAATGTAATAAATAAAATATGTACTTAAGTTTATCTTATCGCAAATAATTTGGAATAGAATGTAAAGTGTGTAATTGCACGTTTCAGCTTTTAATTTTCCTTAAGTTTGTTTGTAATTATTAATTTATATACTCGTAAATACATACAATAATCCGAAAAATTTACTACCCCTACAGCCTCCAATATATGCTCCAGTTAAGAGTTATAAGGAAAATTGTAATTTGTTTGGCAAAAGTTTCCCTTATGATATTTACTATTATTGTGTTGTTCTACTATGTTTTGTTGTATATTAAGCCCCTTTAAGGATGTTATTATATGTCTTATGTCTTATGTTTATAGACACTATGCTTTCGGAAATTGAACTTATTATTATATATTTTGCATTCCCATAATTATGTTCGTAAATAGCTATATACACACATAATATATATTATTATACAATATAATCTACATAATAATTACTCTGTGAACCAAAAAGACTTCAAATTATGTTTAAACCACAAATGACTACCCCATAAATTTGAAAGGAGCAAAACGAAAATTATATTCAAGAATGGACCTGACATAAAATCATCTGAGGACCAAAGACCTTTTTTGTTTTTTTTTTTGTTGAACAAAATTTATTGTTTCAGTAAATTTTACGAGAAGAAGCATAGAAGAAAAATGAGCGCAAATAACATAAAAACAAAAATTGCATTAACGTCTAAAATATTATTGTTTATGTGGAATCAAGCCAGGCTGACTTTCTGTATGGTTAAGGAAAAGATTTCTTGAGAAATTATTAATTTATAAACATACAACATTTATTATGTAATATGCTCTATCCTACGAAATGAAAAATAGGCTTTCATGTTGTTTTTCTGATGTTGTTTTTTTTATTTTCTGAAGTAATTATTGAGATTGAAAGGTAATGCTACTGTAATAGACATAAAAAAAAAAAAACAACTGACTACATTATTAATTACCTAAGAAATGATGTTTTCAACATCACGAACATTAGAAAAACTCAAATATTACCATACTCGTATAGTGAATGCAAAAGTAAATGTATTGGGTTTTGGCGTCAATTCCATCAACCTAAGCAACTGTTTCATTGCAATTCGCGCATACAGAAACATGCATATTCCAGTTGAAACGACAACAAAAATTCTCGAATCTGAACTTACTAATGAACTAACGATTTGAAATTTTAAACATTATAATAATGTTTAAAACCTTCGCAACTGGAACAGTTAACTCACTAATTGAAGGGATACAAATTCGATATTCAAGTGTTGAGCTAAATTCTCCGGAAGGATAGCAAAGGCAAGACTGTATCTTTTGGTAAAAACTTTTTGTTTCCCGGGAAAACAAAACCATTTGGTTGACAGTAGTTAATTATCTACAAATGTATCTGCAAAATGTAGTATTTTAAACTGAATGCCGACATTAAAATTCAAATTCAAATTCAAAAATCTTTTATTGTATTCAATTTTATACAATAAAAGATTAAATATTAAATTGTGAATAACCTTTTCAGACACGCGATGATAGAAATTATTATTTTTACACTTGAAACAGATAAACGATACTCTTTAAATTATAACAAAGCTACTAATAGTCATTAATTATACAGTTATTTTCGGAATCAGCGTTAAATTCAAATTAGCATCCTTGACCTGAAATTCAATATTAGTAAGTAAATTTCGATGACTGGGCCTCACAAGAATAACTGTATTGCAAACATAAATTAAGAGTCCAGATCTGTTCTAACAACTAGGTTTTGGGCATCCATTTCTTAAACTATTTTGCGGTGTATCACCGTGGCTCCCGTTGAACTCAATTCACATTAATTTAAACATAAAAAATAAACATCATATAAAGAAGAAATATCATAATGATAATATTATGGTTTTTGAACTTTATTCATATCGCTAACATGCTGCGGAATAAATTATATAAAAAAGTGGATCTTTTGCAATCATAACTAGGACGATGCGAATGGTCAGAGTAATACAGAGTAATATACAAAATATCATTCAGGTACAACTAGAACCAAGTTAATACCATAATGTACTTGTCTCTATTAAGTACGCTGAATGAGTTTTTTGAGGAAAAATATTGTGAAGTATGATCAGAATTTCATTAGCTATAAACAGTCTTCTTTCTTAACATTTCAATAATATCCTTTCGAATAACCCTCCTCCTTCTTCTTCTTCTTCTTCTCCTTTGCCTTTTTCCTTATTCAGGATTCCAATTCAATTTTAACACTATGTCATCGTAAATAACATAGTCCATGGAAGAAGATCCTGTATTGTACCAGACAGGAATTGCAAATGGTAAGAGATAGTTTCGTCTCCATGAATTTGGCATCTTACCATCGTTTAAGATGTTAGTTAATAAATTTGCTAACCATTGGTATCCAAGATCACCAAGATATTTGCAAAGATCTGTTGAGATGTCATCTGGGCCAACTGCCTTATTTCGCTTCATCCTTTTCACAGCATTTTCGACCTCCAATGGAGTAACCGCATTGACTGATCCCAAAATAGGATTTGATTCCGAAATTCGTTGATGAGGATATTCTTCATTCAAAAATTGATTGAAGTATTACTTCCACCTATTGTTTACTGCTCTGTCAGCAATCAAAACATTTTCACTCTCATCCTTTATGGATTTGATAGAATGTATGTCCTTGCCTGCAGCATTT